>CAUYRT010080520.1:0-120772 GCA_963574885.1 Lepilemur ruficaudatus
TAGAATCTAGGTCATGGAAACCACTTTCAGGACACCTGAGCTGTGTCTTCTTCACAGGCTTCTCTTGTATGTCCCAGAGCCTAAGGTCAACTGTTTAAGAAAAGTTATCAGTTTATCTTAGAAATTGGTTATTGTCTACCTATTTGTAGGTAGCAGCTCTCTCCAACTGGGGTTAGCTCCTGGACAGTGTCTGAAAATTATGGCATAACTAGCTACAGATTATAGTAAAGGTACAACTTCTTTTTCTAGTACTTCTGTCCTGTAAAGATAGCAGAGCCAGTTTTTTTTGTTTTGTTTTGTTTTTGAGACAGAGTCTCGCTCTGTTGCCGAGGCTAAAGTGCCATTGCGTCAGCCTAGCTCACAGCAACCTCAAACTCCTGGGCTCAAGTGATCCTTCTGCCTCAGCCTCCCGTGTTGCTGGGACTACAGGCATGTGCCACCATGCCCGGCTAATTTTTTCTATATGTTTTTAGTTGTCCAATTAATTCCTTTCTATTTTTAGTAGAGACAGGGTCTCACTCTTGCTCAGGCTGGTTTCGAACTCCTGACCTTGAGCAATCCGCCCACATCGGCCTCCCAGAGTGCTAGGATTACAGGCGTGAGCCACCGCTCCTGCCCCGCAAAAAGTTTTTACTCTTCGGAAAGTACTTTAAATTAAGTAACTACGTGGCAATTCAAACAAATGGCAAATTTTACAATTATTGAAGAAAATTCAAGTTTCCTGGATTGATTTAAAATGTACAATATAACTTGAAAAGCTGTTTTGAAATTTATTTGCAGTAAATATATTTAGATGGAAACTAAAATGAAAATCATAGTTTATATTATTTTCTGAGTAATAAAGAAGATAGATTTGATCACTTATTAATCAAATTCAATATCTAGATTAAAATAAGTAATTTCTAGTTTATCTTCAGCCATTTAACCATGCATAAAAACAAATGAGCTGAAAAGTGATTCACAGATTATATAATATACACTTCAAAGTAAAACATAAAAATAAATGGGAATGAAAAGATCATATAGGGAAAGGTAATACATTGCTCATAAAGCTATAATTAAATGCTTTGTGTTTCTTTTCATGCTCACTATTATTTATCAGTGTACCTAAAAGTGACAAATAGTGATTAATGAATAGTGGATTCAAATTAGTCATATTTGCTGTTCATTATTGGCTATTAGAACCATTATAGGAGAATAGGGATAGAGAGTGGAATAAACAAGAGATTCATCATTCTATGCTTTGTCCTCATTAATAAATACTACTTAGAAAATTTGACAAATATAACCAATGATACAGTAATTAAAATGCAAATTATTCTAATTACCTCTTCTAGTGATTTGCAAGTTGCCCTTGTTTCTACGATTATTCGAACATTCTCCTTAATTTTTCTTAGTGCAATCTCAAGTTGATTTGG
The DNA here is from genome assembly GCA_963574885.1 of Lepilemur ruficaudatus. Classification (NCBI taxonomy): domain Eukaryota; kingdom Metazoa; phylum Chordata; class Mammalia; order Primates; family Lepilemuridae; genus Lepilemur; species Lepilemur ruficaudatus. Next base: position 1,419 of record CAUYRT010080520.1, read on the forward strand.
GAGGGGCAAAGTAGGGTCTGGTATTGATCCTGTAGCCTCTTCAAACTATTAAGAAATGGTATATTTTTTAAAAAAGCAGTTGCAGCATTGAGAATAACATTAATTTTTTACAACTGTATGACAAAAGATAGATTAAACCCCACTTATATTTTAATATAAAAAGATAACATCAATTAAAATTATAATACATCTGATTTAGAAAATATTTCTGTCAGTTAACACTCTAGGCCATGCTACAGAGTAGCAGACAGGATTAATCATTCACACCTTTTGTGCAGCATTTAGTATTTCATTTTGCTGACGGTCAAAAATGTCTAGTTGACGTTCCAGCTCAACTTCTCTTTGATCCCAGGCCATTTGTCTTTCTTCATGAAACTAAAAAAAGACAGTGTGTGTCAGATGTACACACAAAGACACCAGGTATGTAACAGGCATTTTACATTTATTTTCTTCTTTAATTGTGACACTAATACCTTGAAGTCACTATTATTATTTTTATTTTATGGAAAAGGACACAAATTCAGGGAGGTGAAGTAACTTGCCTAAGATCACAGACACAGGCAGATGTGAAGTCAGGATTTCAATCTCTCCATCCATCCATTTATCCATGCATCCATCCTAAACATATGCTAAGTACTATTCTAGGCAGTGTAAACACAGCAGTGAATAAAATCAACTCTCTGTCACTATGGCACTTACATTCTAGTGAGGAGGAGACAACCAACAATCAACCAGTATGTAAGTAATATGTCAGAGGGAGACAAGTGCTATGGAGAAAAATTAAGATAAATAATCTATACTTAAGGAATCCTGAGGTAGGATTTACTGTTACATATTAGGTGGCTGGTGAAGCTTGCACTGATAAGGTAAGAAGACATTTATTTGAGTTAAGATCTGAAGGCAATAAAGCATAAACACCACAGGTATCAAGGGTAAGAACAATCTAAGCAGAGGTAACAACAAAATTTCTGAGACAATCATATGCTTGATGAATTTCAACTCTCTCCAAAGCATACACTTTATTCTACACCAAGCTGCCTTCTATTCCATCAGTGAGAGCTGGTAGAAACTTGTAACTGTGAAAAGTCAAATAACCAATATCAAAATAAAAATTAACTTACCAAATAAATTTGCTTATATATTTTTCCTTTTAAGTCTAACACTACTGTTATAAAAACTCAATAAAGTTTTAGAATAGCTTAGAAGATAATAAATGGATTATTTTATAATCCATTAATAATGGGAGCTGCATTCAATTAAGAGAATAAGTCACTCACGTGATGTTCTTAAAATCTTAGCAAAAAAACACCAAAGTAAATATAAAATGAAACCTTGTTCTGCTGCACGATTTCTTCCTCTAGACTGCTGATTGTATGTTCATATTCAGAAATTATATTATTCAAATATTTTATTTCCTCTTTATCCTTCACTAATTCCCGATTTAGTTTAAGCTCTTGAAGACGAAGCTCTTCTATTTTCATATGCCAATTGATTACCTAAAAATTACAAATTATATATACAAATGTAAATGCTATATATTATTTCTCCATTGTTTGGATTGTAATGATTTTAATTGAAATTAATGGACACTCTATAATAAAGAAAGATATAAAGTAAGATATAAAATTATCCCTTTTTGAGCCACATGGCAAAATTGATTTAGGATTTCCACAGACATTTCTAAGAATATATGGGCTCTTAAAACATTCTTCAAATTATGCTGGAACGGATATCACTAATATTCACTTTCATATTTTTCATTTCCTATCATATATTTATTGACCACTTACTATAAGCATGTCACTGAAACATTGGTATTATTTTCAAAAATGGAAATCCTAAATATCATATTTCTAGCCTAGAAAATAGGATTCAGGTGCAAGACAATTATTTTTCATTTAATTCTGGGGGTAAAAACCAAATCATATTAAAATAAATGTGGACCCACTACTTAATATAAAATTATTTGTAATTTTAAACAGATTATTTTATGTTTAAACAAATTGTGAAGAAATCAATTGATGACCACTATAATGTTTCAAAATAAGTATAATTAGTATTTAATTAAATACATGAACTTTTCTAGAGAGTTTAAAATTCTTTGCTGTTATACAATTTGAATACTTTTACTAAAATCTTTTCTTAAAAAAGTCTCATTTTATTTTCACAAATAATTGACATTCAAATAGCCAAAACTCCTAATTTATAAAACCTAAATCAATGAATTAGAATTTTGGTTGCATATTATGCATGTTTTATATAGGCACATATTGTAACTGGGAAATACTGAATTTAAAATCAACATTTACCTTTTGGGCTCCCCTGGCATCCTTTAAAGTGCTTATTAACTCTTCTAGGCCCTTTAACTTTAATTCCATCTCCAAGGTTTTGTTCTCCATGTTTCTATGTTCTTGTTGAGAATTTTTCATTTCTTGCATTATCTTAATTTTGTCATTTTGTAGTTGAATCATTATTTTAGAGAACTTTTCCTGTTGTGCCAAGGGTAAAGCTCCACTAAACTGTCGTCGTAGAGACTGAATTGTTTGGCGCAGATGTTTTGCTCTGTTTCTCCCCTCCAAACGAGCATAATAGAGAGCCTGTTCTTTTTCATCAAGTTTCTGCTCTAAGCGCAAATTGCAGGCCTCCACTTTCTTCAGTTTAGAAGTAACTGACTCCAACTTACCAAGAGCAGTAGCCTCACTAATTTGAAGAGAGACAATACATTGGTGCAACTTGGCAATTAGTGCCTTTTCATCAGACTGTGCCTAATATTAGAAAATATATATCTGTAGTAAGTTTCAGGTTTGTTCAATGAAACTTATCATAGATTTAAAAATCACAATTTATTAATACCAAATAAAGTTTTAAAATGGTATGGTAAATGAAATTCTACAAAAATCTAGCTTTGCTTTAATACAAATAATTACCAAAGAAATGTAAAAGAAAAAATCTAAAATCAAACAAACTTAAAATCTAAATTTAACTAAATAACAGTTGGAATATTACTAGTTTTTTTAAAGTTCCATATGCAAATAACAATTCTGGTACAATACTGACTCAGATGATGTGTATGTTTTTTTAAGTCCAAAAAAAAGTATAATGTGAGAATATATGAAAAGCTACATAAAAATACAAGAGAAAATATTATTATTAAAGATTTACTAACTATTATTTCTCAATGTCTTAACTTGGATCAATAGCACAATGCATCTGTAGGCATCTGAACGCTTTTCTGGATTATGAATGGCATTTCAAATTATAAATGTTTTCTAATCAGGTTCCAACTGAAAAGAATAGGAGCCTCTAATTGGTATATCTTCTGATTAAAACTGTAACATCATCCTGGTATCTATCTAATGTGAATTTAGAAAAAAATGTAGATTCTATAAAGAAGAGCCAATATTGCACATACCTGATAGTCTAGCAGTTGCATTCTGAGAGACTCTACTTCCTTGTCCCTGGACTGTTGTTGTGCACTCAAAATTTCAACTTGCCTTTTGGCAATATCAGAAATCTCTCTCAGCCTGGGAAGTGTTAAGATATTTCAGGAACAATGGAGTACACTTTCTAAGTAAATAATACAATTCAAAATTTCTAGACTCCTTTGGCAAAAAGCCATTAGTTTTCAGCTTTGTACAAAATACTAAAACAGGGTTTCCTGAACTGTTTCATGAAGCATAATTCCATGAAACGATAACAAGTGTACTATTAAAAAACTCCATTCCTAACATCCCTCCCCCTTGAAAATTCATAGTATATAATATTAAATGTTCTCAGAAGTTCTAACATAAATAATTACCGCAAATTATACTTAATACATAGCATTTTCCAAATGTGTATGGCCAAAGAACCTCTACTTCTATATTTTTTATAGGCTATTTATCGTAATTTGGAGTAAGTTAGGATAAAGTATTAAGTAGGTTTATCTGATACCATCACACAGTTAAGAATACAGAAAGATAAAATTTCTAGATTCTGTAAAAGTGTATTAATGTATGTTTTGACCTGTTTTAATTTACAAATTTTCATATTTCATATTCAGAAATGTGAAAACACACCAAGTATGCATTTACTACAATTACATAAAAAGAGGATGGTTGATGGTACATAAGTGCTTCCATTTCCCTTAAACCTACTGTGACAGTACAGGCAAAACAAAATGTAAAGTTTCTTTACTTTTAGCTCAGATAAACCAGGTTTTCTTATACTGAACAGAAGCTCTCACTGCCAGATACATATTTAGATTAATAAAATTAATAATTAGAAAGTAGTTTATTTCAAAAGGTAAGGTCCATGAGAAGAGAGGAAGAACAAAGAAAGTAATCTTTCACAGTGAAAAGGGCATCAATGACTGATATTTCCAAGAGGACTATGAAAGCTCCAATGGAATGACTATAACCTTATGAGTAAGCCATAAAAATATTTTCACTAATTATTTGAGCTTGACAGATTCTCAGTGCTCCTCATACTTTTCTACTGAAGTAGCATCTAATTACGAAAGAGAGTGAAAGACAGCATCTAACTGGCATGCAGTATTCACTCCTTATATTTTGTGTACTGAACTAGCTGGGCCTGTTTCCTCACATAAAATGAAAACAACAATGTTACCTTAGGGTTATTAAGAATGAAAAAAAAAAAAAACCCCTAGAATCAAACAAACTTAAAAATCCAAATCTAATTAAATAACAGTTGGAATATTACTGGGTTTTTTTAACTTTCATATGCCAATAACAAGTCTGATATACTACTTATTCAGTGTGTTTTTTTAAAAATCCCCCCAAAAATGTATAATGTGAGAATATGTGAAAGCTATACAAAAATACAAACATAAAATAATATATTATTTTTAGAGATACAATTATCTCTATCTAGAGATAGAGTCAATATATGTTTAATACCTTGCACAGTGCCCGGTATGTAGCAGATGCCCAATAAATGTAAATTAAGTCAAAATCTAATTTTTCATTATATTTTTACAGTAACCTTATAAAACAGGTAGAAGAGCTACAATGACTTACTCCCTTATTAGAGTAAAAAAACTTAAGTTTAAATACATTAAATAACCATTCTTCCTCCATTGCTCCCTCCCTCAAAAAATCAGTATGCAGAAGAATTGGACCTCACAGGGTCTTTATTCCAAATTCAGTGCTTTCGGCAATAATATTCCTGGACTCTGAAAATTGCAAATCTTGAAAGGTCATTTCCTCTTCAATAGTATTATTTAACCCTGTTAAAAATCAATCATGTTAATACTATTTAATCCTGTTCTTACAAAAAGAAATCAGTATTAATTGCCACTAAAATTATTACCCCTATATGCTTGTAATTAGGTTTCTTAAAGACAAATTAGAGCTGACACGTCTAATGAAATGACTAAAGTGTTTGTATGCACTTACTTTGACACTTCAACTTTTAGTTCCATTTCATTCTTCTCTAATTCTAGAATCCGTTGTCTATCAGCATCACTTACTGCCTTGCTCACACTATCAGCTAATTCATCTCTTAACATCTGTTCCACCTTCTGCGCATCCAAGTTGATTTTGGTAAGCTAAGAAAATGTAACATAAAAAATGTTCAGTTACATCAGTTTTTGGTGGGGTTTCCCTTGGAATTTTGCTTTTAAAGTATTGCAGTCCTTTTTACTTTGCCTTGGTCCAGATATTGAGTATGAGTAATAGAATAAAGAAAGGAAAGAATCAGGAATAAATTATGCAAACTGGTTATACCAATCCACCAAAAATCATTTTTATTATGTAACTCACTAATAATGTCTTAACTTCTGCTATTCTTTATTTGCTTAGAATGTGGCATACTCACATTTTACTTCAATTATATCATCTATAAATGAATTCAAATGAGTTAATAAAAACTAACATAGATTTAGTGACTCATTTAAAATGAATACAAATTATATATACGCTTTGGAAAATACATTAAATCTTAAGGTAAGCAAGCATTGTAAGAATGTTGTTTAATCATACATTTTCAAATATTTGCAAACTATATTTACTACCAGTCAACTGATTCTGACCACATCTAAAAATATAAAATCTCCTATTAGAAGGTAAAATCCCTGAAAGCAGAGATTACTGTCTATTATGTTTCTTGCTATAGTCCCAGTCCCTATACAGAGTTTGACATACAACAAGCAATGAATAAATATTTGTTAAATGAAGGGATGGTAGTGGAAGGCAATTATTCCATTATTAAGTAAATAACATCCTTTTTGTACATTAAATCTAATAATGTAACCTTGGCGAGAAACAAGAACTCATTCACAGTTGTTTCATGTTTCATTTTAAACAATTCATTTTAAGTGCTTTCATTTTAAACAATTCAAATTTAAAAGTAAATCTTTTATTTCCTCATTACATGAAACCCAAGCACTGTATTAATATGCTACTTCAGAGATCTCAACCAACCTCATAACGATGAGACTAATTCTTTACTCTCTAATTACATAATAAAAATAATATCAAACCTCAGCAAATTTGGTTTCCAGTTCAAAATTACGTTCTTCCATTTGCTTTAATGAAGTCCTTATGTGTTCGTACATTTTTTGACAATGTTCAGCCCGCTGTCTTTCATTTAATTCCTTCATTTCCAACATAGTTATTTTTTTTGAAATAGAAACAATGTCACTGTTGGTTATTGATTTCTTTGCCTTATCCATGTGAGATTCATTTCCTATATGTAATAATACTTAAGTCAATCTCATGTTGTTTATATTTAAATTACATCTCAGGTATTTTAGCTATATATAAAGAGGCAATATTGTTCCACAGAAAGCACATGAATTTTTGAATTACAACAAACCTGGACTTTATTCTGAGCTGTTACTTCCTTACTATATGATGCCTGTCCCATTTAATCTCTCTGGAACTTACATTCTTCATCAATCAAATGACAACAAAAATTATTGTTGAAATAACAAGGAAAAGGACTTAGTGTAGAGGTGTCACATATAGGAAATTAAAAATGGTAAATAAATATATTTCACTGAAATGAGATAAAATGTATGAAAAACAATGCAATAAAGCAACATGACTTTGTGAATATAAGTGCAATGATTTGATTTTTGAAGTCTCACAGAGCTGAAAAGTAAAATCTGAAGATGTATGATAGATTTTTACCAAATATGATCTTCTCTAACCATGAGTATTATTTGGTCTTTGTATACATCTAATATCAAATATTTTACATTCTTTTATTAGTTGTTATAGCCTATCCTTACATATGCATTTACATGGCTGGTCTTTGGACACAAAAGTCTGTAGTTAAAAGAAAAGAGAACTAAAAGCCCCGGTTTATTATGAAAAGGTATTACATAAGAGTATCATTAGTTACTTAGTAATTTTGGGGGAGTAGGAAGAAAACTTATACTTTTGCTTTATCTGACATGCTCTAGAAAAAGAAAAAATTTGGTAGAGTATTTTGCTTTTTAGAGACTTAATTAAAACCCACATGTTTAGGGTAGACAATTATTTAAAAGAATTAAGCAATGACTCACTTTGTAGACAGTCCTTTACGATATCAATAATGCCCCTCCTATTTTTCCAGCTTCCTAAATTCAAGTTTTATATAACTTAGTTTTCTCAAAATAATATACATTTTTTTTTAAAGAAAAAATATTTTGGTGTCTATGTCAGTTTTAAAAAGTACTTCACAATCCACAATTGTGCAAAGATGTGGAATCAACCCAAGTACCCATCAATACATGAGTGGATTAATAAAATGTGGTATATGTATACCAAGGAATACTACATATCCACGAGGAAGGATTAATTAATGCCTTTTGCAACAATTTTGATGGAAGTAGAGACCATTATCCTAAGTGAAGTGTCTAAAGAACAGAAAAATAAACACCACATGTGCTCGCTATTAAATTGAAACTAACTGATGAGCATATACGTGCACAGAAGAAATGAAACTAAGTAGAAATCAAGCAGTGGGGAGGGGGTAGAAGGGGATGGGCAAAATCAAGCTAACAAGTACAGTGATCACTACCTGAGTGATGGGCACACTTACAACCCTGACTCAAACATAACAAAATAGATACATATAACCAAAAATATTTGTACCTCCACAAAATTTTAAAATTAAAAAAAATAAAAAATAAAATAAATTAAAAAAAGGAAATATTGTGGGTTCAGTTCTATACCCCTGCAATAAAGCCAAATCACCATAAAGTGAGTCCCACAAATTTTTTGGTTTTCCAGTGCATATAAAAGTTACGTTTATACTATACTTTACTCTATTAAGTGTGCAATATATTTATATCTCAAAAACTATGTACATATCTTAATTTTAAAAATGTTGTTTCTAAAAAGTAAAAAGTACTTCATTATGCTCTCCATATATCTTTAAAATATTAAAATTTAGAATAGTTACTGCACGTAGTGATCAAGTAACTAACAAAAAATCACCAAAAGAAGCTAAAAGTTAGTAAAGCAGTTCTTCATAGGATAGAAGAGTCATTCAAGCAACCCTAAGCAACTTGAAGAAGAAACTATACTACATATAAATATATAAAGAACATAAAATCCCTTTTCCACTTTGCACTGTGCTCATTTCTGACAATGAAAAGAAGTACACTGCAGGGGCTGAAGTAGAGTAGCCACCTGATGTTCTTGGGTTTGGAGTTTTCTTAAAGAGAGGGATAGAGTATAACAGCCTAGCACCAACAAATGCCTGGATGAAAAAAGCTAATGAAGCAAAATTTTTAAACAAACGTATAAGGGCAACAGGAAACAGGGAAAAGCTCTTAAAACTTCAGTGATATAAATCCATGTAAGGAAGAGATTAAGGTACTTGAAAATAATGGAATTTAAGTATGGAATTTGGCACTTATTAAAGTGAGAGAGGATAAACTGAACCAAGAACCTACTAAAATTGTATATAATACTCTTACATCTTAGTTTAAATGAAAGCCAATTCATATTTAATCTTTTTGAGTTAAGAATTACATTTCTAAAAGTAGAAATTGTATCTAAGGTTTCCCAATGTGAGGCCTTTCTAAACCAAATGTCTTCATTACTAATTTAATAGAATAGTTCCAAAGTCTAGAAAACTAACAAAAATCTTATCCAAAACAGCAAATTTATTTGAAAATTTTAAAGCACAATGGTATGAGATAAAATTATTAAAGTGTTCTTAACTAGGATAACCATTTGGAAAACTAACAAGGAAAACCCTAGCAAGAGCCACAAAAATTTCAATACCTTCTGAGACAATAATATCTCTGTTATATATACATGAAGATGTTCATTGTAGCATTATAAGCAATAGCAAAAATAAGAGCTAGTGACTTAATCACTCAGCAGAATATTTGCATGAATATTTACATTTATAAGTGTGATAAATACAACATGGGAATATTTTCACTATCTACTACATATAGTACATAACAAATAATATGTTTATTATAATTTAAAGCATATAAAATATGTAAGCATACATAAGCAAAAAATATGATCGTATAGTAGTGAAACTATGGGCAATACAAATGCAACACAAATTCTTTTCAAATTTTCTTTAATGTTTTATGATGATCTTTTAACTTAAGAGTATCAAGAGATGTATAACTAATATAACTTACACTCTGTGAAAGAACTCATAGTAATATTAAACTATCACCAGTTTTGATTATTAAATAGTTTGAAATAGCTAATGCTTGCTCAGTCATAAATTTTTAACATATATGATTTCATTGGAAACAAATCTAATTCAAGAACTAAAAACCAAATTTTGGTGGGAATTAGTACTGGATACTATTCAGTAACTACCTGCTAAGTTAAAATGTTAAGCAAAGAGTTCACTTTTCTAAAATCAGTATTTTCTAAATATTGTTTAAATATTTCCTTTTCATTTGGTAGAGAAAAGGGATTTTAAATGAAAAATATTCACTATTAGATCTTAATCATTTTATATGATCAGAGTCATAAGACTTACCTAATTTAGTTTCATGTTCCCAGGCTTGCTCAATAGTGTGAAGTTTTTCCTTGGTAATCTCCAGTTCTTTATTTACAGCCTCTATTTGTTCTTTTAAGGATGTATTTTCACACTGAATAACATCATTAAGAAACTACATTGTAATTTAAACTCATAATACAAAGTGATATTCTCTTAACTTTATGTAATATCTTTGAAAACTTATAACCTAGTTTTTTTAAAAAATTAGAATTTTTTTCATGTGTATATATATACATATATGTAAGATATTGTTTAAAAATAATCATCAAAATACTGTGTTTCTAATACGTGGCCCTCAACTTTTGAGTATTAGCTTCTGCCATTAAAGTTGTACATTTATTTTGGCAAGCTAGAATACTCAAGAATTTTACAACCTTCACAAACTGGTGCTTACTTCCTTCAGTTAGTTACTGAGCATTCATAACTTGCTGTAAGTGACAGATACCAGATGTTCATAGTGAAAAGAAACACACAAAATTCTGCCTTTCAAAATTCTGACCATTTAGGGTCTGTGTCTATGTGTGTGTCGCAGGAGTTGGAGAGGGTGTGGGAGGCAGCAGATAATAAACAGGTAAGCAAACAAAAAGTCCATTAAAAATCTCAACACCTAGAGAGAAAAACACAGGGTACTGAGCCAGGGAATGATAAATGGGTGCATATTTAAATAGAGTAGTTGAAGAAGGTCTTAAGCACTTGAGAGGTAATACTTAAGTTGAAGTGTGAGGTCTGAGAGGAGCCAGTCTTGACAAGAAATCAGCCATGGAAAGATTTGATGTATTTACTGGTCAACCCAGATGCTCTAAAAGCAAAAAGGGTTTTGGAGTATTAGACAACCTGAGAGGAGAAAAGATCTGAAGCAGGAAAAGATCTGGGGTGTTAGAGGACTTGAGCAGAGTAAGCAAAAGTAAGAGTGAAGAGTGGTTTAAGATAAAGTTGGAGAAGCAATCAGGGGCCGTAGCAAGCAGGATATGGTATGCCAAGATAAGGAACAAGAATTTAACAGTATAATAGGAAATACTTTGAGGATTTTAAGGTAAAAGCTTTAAACAATCATTTTGGCTGTGATGTGGAGAATAAATAAAGGAGTAAATAGAAAAATCAGGGAAACCAGTCAGAGAGACATTGTAGAAGTCCAGATAAGTGATGACGCTGGTTAGGACAAGGGTGGTATCAGTGAGGATGGAGAAAAGAGGACACATATGAATTACATGTAGGAAATCAATGTGGTAGGGGAAAAGAATGACTAAAGAGTAACTGTAAGGTAGCTGCCTTGACTAACTGGGTAGGTAAGAGCAGCATATATTGAAACAAGAATGATGATGAGAGAAACAGAAATCAGGAGTTCATTGTAGATAGTTTAAATTTGAGATCCCTTTGAAACATGTAAGTTGTAAAGTAGGTAATTCTGTACAGTGGAATAGAGCTGTGAAAAAAGTTAGGCTAAAGCCATAAGAGCAACATAAATGTAATATTTTAAGTTCCTTTATTTTTTCTTTCAGCAAATAAAATGCTTACTACGTGACAGGTACTTTAAGCAATGGATTTCAGTGGCAAATAAATTCCATCCTAGAACTTGTATTTTAGTGGAATAGCTGGAAAATAAGCCAATATATAATATAATGTCAGGTAATGTATGATGAAGAATAAAAACAGGGTGATGAGATTAGAAAGAGGATGTTATGATGAAATAAGCAAAATAAGGGAATAAAATGAGATGTTTTTCTGGTAAAGTACACAATTACAACCAGTTTTAGATACTGTGAATACACAGGAGAAAAAAAAAAGAGGGCTGAGGGTGTTTTAAATAACTTTTAACCCACTTTTTTCTTCCTTCCATCCTCTTTCACAGGATAACCCTAATCTTGCTCCAAATCCCATTTTCTCATACCTACCCTGGTATTTTACTCACTCACTTATTACCACTCTCACTTTTAATATTCATCACTTTCCCCTTATTAGCTCTAAATTTTCTTTCCCTCTTCCCTGAAATTTCATAGCCCATATTACAAAAAATAAATAAATAAAACCAAAGAAATCCCCTTCTTGATTCTACCTCAATTAGATAATTTTCCTTTCTTCTATTAAATTTCCAGTTTTTCTATTGTTTTATTATCCATCAGTTTTTGTATTTCCATATCATCCACTCTGTTCTATATATTTTGAAATCTGATTTTCATCACCTCTATTCACCTGAAACTTTAAGTCTCAAAAAGTATCAATGATTTCCTAATCACCACATTTGATGACCTCTGCACTGTGGCTCCACACCACTAATCAGTCTTAGGTCAAAACATCCTAGCTCAAACTCTGTGCTAAACAGGAGACGCTAAACACACAAAAATAAATTAAATAGAGTTCCTCATATTCCAGTAAGGGAGGCAGACATAGAAACACATACAATATGAGGTAATATAAATATGTATTATTAAAACCACATACAAGATACAGAACTAGTATAGACAGAGGAGTGACTTTATTCCATAAAGATCCTTCAGGAAAAAAGGTAATGTCTGAATAAAGTTTTGAAATATGAATAGAAATTCACTAAGTATATAAACTAAAAGAGGGAAATGGTTTTCTAGACAAGGGAAACAGCATGTACAAAAGAATATATATGTAAGAAAGAACACTGTGTTGCAGAAAACCAGTAGTTCAGTTTCTAAAACCTAAATTGCAAAATTCCTTAGGACTTGAGTTAAACAGAGGAATAATTAGAAGAGGAACTTGACTTTTACCTTTCAGGTGACTGGCAGCTTTTGATAAGTTTTAAGGAACAGAGTGACATAGTCAGATTCATGTTTAGAATGATCATTCTAGCAGCAGTAAAATATAAATTTTAACATAGAGGGGATATAAAATTCAACATAGAGATATGAGTAAAATCCTTGCCACAATAAAGATAATGAAAAATAAAACTAAGACATTGCCAATAGGGATATAGCCCTAGAAGAAATATTTAGAATTATAACTGTAATGCAGGAAGTACAGGAGAGAAAGAGATACAACAGGTCTCTTAATTGGCTGATGGGTCTGCAATAAAGAGTATAGGAAATAGCCTTGAACATACTGAGGTTGAGGTAGCTGTCAATCAGTCTAATAGAAAATTCCTTGAAAATGGTGTCTGTGATAGTTTAAAAGAAAGAAAGGACCACAAATTTTTTGACATTCCTTACAATGAGAGGTAGGGCTATGTTCTCTTTCATTATCTTGGCAGCCTTGTGACTGCTTTAAGCAATGGAGAACAGCAGAGGATAACACTACATCACTTTGAAAGCTAAACCATATAAGGTATCATGGTTTCCACCTTTTTCATTAGTACACTAGTGCTGTAGTACTTAGTAGTCTCATATTCGTAAGAAGTTCAACTACTCTTAGACTACCATGCTGTGAGGAAGCTCATGTGTATAAAAAAGACACGCGTAGATACTCTAGTACTAAACAGTCTCAGCTGAGAATCAGCCTTAGTGTCATCCCAGCCCAGATGCGTGAGTCAAGAGAAGCTTCCAGATGATTCTAGTCACCACTGATGAGTCACCCTTGCTTTCTCAAGTCTTCCCAGCTGAGGGATGAGGCCCTGCGGAGCAGACAAGCCATTCTCACTCTGCCCTATCTGAATTCTGGCCCACAGAATCTATTAGAAGAATAAAAATGATTGTATTATGCACTAAGTTTTCAGGGTTGTTTTGTTGCACTGCAATAACTAGAACACAGGTATTTAACACATTTTGTTGAACTGAAGTAATTAACTTAGTATATAATGCATATATAAAAAGACAAAGATTAATTATAAGGTATATCAAATTTTTTAAAATTTTGAGGAAAGATAAAAAATATCCTTTTGGAAAATGATAGAGTTAAAAATTACTCAATGATACGTTGCCTACAAGAAATCTCTTACCTAGGATTTTCTAATGCTAGAGAGGATAGGACAGAGGACATGGAGAATGGGGAAAAAAGAAAATAAATTATTACCACACCTAAACATACAGAATTTTCTAAGAAAATTAACATAATCATCTCTCTGTGGCAAAAGAAGTAAAAAAGTAAACTGATCATCATTACTTCTAGATAGCATTAATAAATAATGACTCAATTTTGTAGGCGTCATTGAAAGCTACACAGAATGTTTTGATTTATTCAACTTATCCCTCTAAGTAAGCAACAGCTTTTTTGAGCTAACAGAATTAGATCTCATTCCACTCTTGTAAGAGGATCTTAAAGGAGAGTAAGGCAAAGTAAATAAGCCCCTATTTCTAATGAGGAAGGTGAACAAAACAAGAGCTTAGTTTGCCTATAGTAATAGGTACAGAGGTCAAGAAAACTATAAAGTCCATATTCACAGTTTAAATGAAATTTATGATACTCCACCCTACTCTTTTATATCTGTAAAACAAGAAAGGACAGAGACTTATAGAGCTCATTCATGGTCCAGGAAGAGCCATAAATGTCATCCACTTTTGGCTACATCCATCCTAGAACAGAATTCAGGAACCATGAGAGAACGGTTTGCTCTGACAACAGGGGTAAGAGAAAGAGATGCGTACTTAAAGGATACTTACTCCTCCTTTGATTACAATACCCTTTCTATTTCATGCTCCTTTTTCAAAAGAACACATTGACTGCCATGTGAGATGTATTTAACTCAGGCTAGTTTTGAGCCTGGAGCCTCATTAAGCAAAACCCTGCAGCTGGTTCCTGAAAATCTTACTTGTTAATGTTCTTATTGTTACAATTAATACTGACAATTTAATTCTAAAAACATGGATTGCCTTGCATATAACTCATGCTCAGAAAACAATAAAAGGAAACAAATTAGAACAATTAGAAAAGATCAGTTTGTTCTAGTGAAACACCGTGGCCCCAAAGAAAAAAAATTTTTTTTCTACTGTGGCAGTCAATGTGTGAAGTGCCTGGTTGAAAAGGCTCCATTCAGCTAAATCACACAAGTGAGCTGAGGATGACCTGAATGAAGTCCTCTGGAAGTCATTCTGCAACTATAAACAGATATGTTATATATGTGTGCATGTGTGTGTGTGTGTTGATATTCAGGAACAAAATATTTATAATAAAATTATTACCTATGAATTATACCTCTGTTAAATTTACTTAGAGACAAACTTTAAATTAAAATCTGAAAAATTCCCCAAAACATAAAGACATCATCAAAGAAAAATAGCTAATATCACAAAGTTCAAGGATCACACAAACTTACCTCTAAGTGTTCTAAGTTATTTGTTCTTTGAACAAGCATATTATCTTTCTGCAAGATATCCCTGTATTTAGCAGTCAGTTCATTGTATTGTTTATTGGCCAGTTCTAGCTCAGACAAAGAGACACTGTTATCTACAACTTTTTGGAGAGCTGCAATCTTGAAAATAGCCATTTCCTATGTAAATAAAGATACACTGAGTTATGTTTGTGTATTTTTTTTGGAAACAGTAGCCACTTTTGAGAAGGATAACACAACTAAAAGCAAAACAGATTTTAAAACCATTTAGAAAATACATGCTTTCCCATGTGAGTAAAAATTTGCAAGAATATTAATTTCTTCCATATAATAAATGCTATGTGAAAATTTTTAATCACAGTAAAAATAAAAATAAAGTAAATTCTTTTATAACTCCTGTCATAATAAAATTCAATTAATTTGAGAAAGTATAATAAACAGCAGCAAGAAAATATATCATTCAGAATGTATCTCTAGATGGCTCTTCTAAATTTTTTAAGATCAAAAAATAACTTTTGATAGTTGAATGGCATAATTAGCATTATGATAAGTAACCTTTATAGCTTAGTCATTTCTGCTTATTATAAGTTAGACAGAAGAGCTTTGTAGCAAAAGAAAACCTTGTTCACATAAAAGAAACATTGTTTAAGGGAAAAAAACTTCCTATCATAGTTCTCTGTAGTAAATAATGTCAAGGACTTTCAGTTATTTGCTTCATGCTCTACTCATCAGCTATACAACTATTCAAAGATACTTTACTATTAACACCAAGAAGAAATATCTGAACTTTTAGTTCTCTCCAGTAAACTGCTCTGTGATAAGCAAAAATTACATAGAAAAGTACAGTGAAGAGTGTGATGGAAGCTGATTAAGAAATGGTACAAAGGAATAACCAAATTTATGAAGTGAGGAAAAACTTAAGGTTATAATTCATTTTGAAGTATAGTAATGATGGAAAAATATTTTTAATAGGGCTCCAGATCTAATTTTGACAGCTTTTCTTCACCATCTAAATAAGTACACCCTATTCTACCTTACCCTTGAGATTCAGTTTTACTTTTGTGAGATGAGAGAGGAGTAGCTGGTGTTCTGTTTCCCATCCCTTAAAAATATCTTTTTCGTGGCTCCAATTTTGTAAAAAAAAATTTAAAAATCAAGCTGAGCAGGTTGAAGAGAAAGAAAATTCCAGTTTTTGTTTTTCTCTCTACTCAAATACTGACTATATTTGTAAAACTCTAAGTAGATCCTAAAAAATCTAACACAAAAATAAAAACAAGAACATTTCTTACATCTCAAAATTTCCTTATTACATGTCAGAATAAAAATAGCTTTCACTTTATAACAGGTTTCTTGTTGCATCCAGGATTCAGCTTTAAGATCACCCTGAAAATAAGTTTATCAGCATGACAATATCACCTATTACTATCTTTAAAGTAGATGGTAAAGTTTTCAAGTTCATTTTAATTTTACTTTAAATTCTGTGTTCATATGATTCTGTCTAATTTTTTTATTTGTATTTTCTTTATTGTATTACTTTAACTGTGACATACAGAAAATTATAGTAAAATGTTCTCATATCATACCAATTATAGTTCAAATTTCTCATAAAAGGATTCACCATTTTAAAAGCAAATGTACCTCGACTCTTAAATAATTATATATATTGAAAATATAGCATAGTATCTAAAATATGGATAGTGACAAAAATACTGTACACACCATTTCTATAAAGAGCTCAAATATGTTCTACCATCAAATTTTAGACACAGTGGAATTAAATTTTGTATGGTTGCGTGTGTGTGTGTGTGTGTATTGGGCGGAGATCAGATTCTGTCTAAATTTAATCATGTAAAATGAACATTTACAAGCTCAAAAATAAGCTATAAGATGTAAAGCAAGCTGCAGAAGAGTATACATATGATGTAACATTTCCTGCCTTTATTTATGTTTGCAAAAAGAAACATTAGAAGGATAATCAGTTACCTACACAGGGTAGGGCAGAGTAAGGTGCAAGGCACAAGGAGAGATTTCTCTGATTAAATCTTTTGAATATGTAAATGTTTTATATATTCAAATTTAATAAAAAAGAAAACAATGCCTACAATTGAAAAAAATGGAAAACAAATGAGTTGAACTACATATCAAATATATAACATAACCACATGAAGAGCAAGATTATTTCAAGTAACTGTAGGATATGTTACTTTGCCTACACATCCTCAGCAAGATACATTCTGAAGAAAAAAAGACTTGTAAAGAAACTTTAAACTGTGTCTGTTAGCATTGCTTTTGTTGTTATTGTTAACACCAATACAAGTGTTATTTTCAAATTAATGTATGTATACTGTAGGATAAAAAATATCTTAAAGTTAATAACCAAGATTTTCTATGTAAGAAAAAAGAAATACAAGCACAAAATCAATGTTAGTAAAAACCCCATACTATTTACTTACCCTATAATGTTAAATTTGAATTGGAAATAACAGCATGAACTCATGGTTTAGATATATATATATTTTCCTGATTTGTCCACTGAAAGAAACTAGTAGAAATGACACTACGATAGCATTGATGCCCAGTGGCCAGTTTTTGGTATAGAAATGCTTTCCCGCTAAAAAAAACTAGGGCTCTTTAGAGAAATGGCTTATTCCGAGTACAAACAGGAAATATATAAGGTAAGTCTAAGACATTTTGTTGTACCAGAAAACAAACCAAGCTTTGAAGCTTGGTTCAGAAACTAATAAATTTTTGTCAAAAGGCCTTAAGAGCTAACTTTAAAGGACTCTCATTAGCCCAAGCTGAAACAAAACATTATGACCCTAATTAACCAAAACACATTGAATATTTAAAAATCTATGAGTCTGTTATGATACTGGAAGAGAAAGCTGAGGGGGCAAAAAAACAGGTAGAAGCAGATTCCACCAACTGTGTATTCTGAAAACTAGTAATTAAAATGAAAGAGTGAAGCATTTATCCTGTCTTTTCAGTAGGAATTATACTTTAAGAACACCAAATAGCCTGAGCTAATAAGGACAAGCTCTTTATTTTCCAGAATGTCTGTTAATAAATATAAAAACATAATAAAGCTAGAAAAGTATGATTTTTGCAACTCCTAGTGAAATAAATTAGTCAGGCAACAGTTATCAGGGGATGCTAAAATCATTAGGACTGAAGAACTCGTTATTTTTATAGTACCAAAATATCACTAAACAGTAACTAGATCACTTAATAATGGAGGTATGTGGCTGTCTTCTTTAACATAGTTATCAATCATGACACACGGAACAACCAGACACTCTTGAAGTGATGCAATATAAGGTACAAAGCATTACTTACGAAGTATCCTGCCCAAGTTTAATCTGACTCTGACAAAGGCTTAAAACTAACTTTCAGTAAACATAAGTGATAGAGGAACCAAATGACACACACGAAAAATCAGATAAATCTTCAAACATTTTTCAAACAAAAAAAACCCAAGGGGATTCCCTATTAAAAAAATTTATGACATGTAACATACAAATGCAATAAATGCCATGATCCTTGATTGGAAACTGAGGAAATGTGAATATAATCTAGACATTAGGTAATATTAGAGAATTACCGTCAATTTTGTTAGGTATGATCAAGTTATCGTGGTTATGTAGACAAAGAACAGCTTTATTTTTCTGAGAGATGTACACTAAAATATTTAGGGTAGAAATTTCTGCAATTTAAACATTCCTACAAAAAAACAGATGAAGCAATTATGGCAAAATGTTAGTAAGTGGTATTAATCCAGGTGGTGGGTGTTAATGATTTTATCGTATCTTCTGCATATCTGAAAATTTTCATAGTCAAAAACAAAATAACACAGAAATCAGAAGTACCTTAAATCTTTGCAAACATCCAATTTTTTCACAAACTTCAGCTTCTATTGACAACAACTCATTCTTTTGTTTCCCATTTTCTTTTCTAAGTTGTCGCTCCATTTCTACCAAAGTTGTATACTGCCTTATGAGTGATTTTTCATTCACTTGCAAAACAGTCATTTTTCTACTATTTTCTGAAAGTATTTTTTTCATTTCATCTGAATCCATCTGAAGAGCACTTAGCAAATTCTGCACAAAGACATGTGGATATTACTTATTGAATCTAGCTATCTTAGTTTGTACGATACTGTGTACTGATTTTAAGTGTTTTACTTACATTATATTCTTTTACTTTTATAGCATCTTGTTGGATTTGATCCTCAAGCTTTCTCTTTTCCTCTTTTATTGTATCAGATTCCGTTTTCCAGGTTTCTTTTTCACTAAAAAAAAAAAAAAAAAGACAATATACTAAACCTAACAAAATGTTTAACTATAGGAAGAGATAACTTTAGATTATAGAAATTTAAAGTCTTCTTAAAAGAAGAGACATCATAGCTACTCAGTATCTGATAACACATGAAGTTAAAATTTCATTTAAGAGTGTAGCCTGAAATTTTTTAAAAATAAATGCAAGATAACAAAGTTATAAAACTATTTTCATTCCTCCCTGATTCATCACTCTAAAAGGATTACAATATAATAACTGAAGCAGAATCTTATAAATATTTTTTTGAAAATAGAGAAGGACTAAGAAAATAATCAACACCCCAAATGAATTCTAGATATCAAGTCTCAACATTCTGATTCTACTCTTAAATTTGAGTGCTATTTACAAAATAGTTAAGATACAAGCAATATGTGAAATCATTAGACTTAAAAGACGACAAAGGACACAAAATTTCAGTTAGCCCGGAGGAGTAAGTTCAAGAGATCTATGTACATCATAGTGTCTAGAGTTAATAACAATACATTGTATACCTGAAAACTGCTAAGAGTGGATTTTAAGTGTTCTCAGCACAAAAAAAAATAAGCATGTAAGGTAATACATAAGTTAAATAGCTTGATTTAACAACTCCACAATATATACATATATAAAACACCATGTTGTACACCATAAATATATACAATTTTACCCTGTCAATTAAAAAATTAACTCAAAAATATATTAATTAATTTTTTAAAAAGGCGTGTAAGACACTATTGCTGGCCAGGCACGGTGGCCTACGCCTGTAATCCTAGCACTCCGGGAGGCTGAGGCGGGTGGATCGCTCAAGGTCAGGAGTTCGAAACCAGCCTGAGTAAGAGCTAGACTCTGTAACTACTAAAAATAGAAATTAATTGGCCAACTAAAAAATATATATATAAAAAAAAAAATTAGCCAGGCGTGATGGCACATGCCTACAGTCCCAGCTACTCGGGAGGCTGAGGCAGGAGGATCGCTTGAGCCCAGGAGTGTGAGGTTGCTGTGAACTAGGCTGATGCCATGGCACTCTAGCCCAGGCAACACAGTGAGACTCTGCCTCAAAAAAAAAAAAAAGAAGACACTATTGCCTGCACAAGTGATATTCCACAATTGCCTGTAATCTGCCTGGCGTAAACCAATTATGATGGCATCATTCTCTTTGTCACTGAATGGTTCAGAATTAGACACATGATCCAATTCTAGCTCATAAGATCTGAGTCAAAGTCAGCCAAACACCTCCAGAAAAAATGTTTAAAAATAAAGGTCAGACATGGTGGCTCATGTCTGTCATCCTAGCACTCTGGAAAAGCGAGCTAGGCTGTGAGCTAGGTTGATGCCACAGCACTCTAGCCCAGGCGACAGAGCAACGTTCTGTAACAAATAAATAAATAGACAGATAAATAAACAAATAAATAAATGGATGGATGGATGGGTGGGTGGATGGCTAGACAGACAGATAGATAGATAGATAGTAGCTAGGTGATAGACAGATAGATAGATAGATAGATATACAGACAGACAGACAGTACCCAGGTGTGGTGGCTCACACCTGCAATCCTATAGTCTGGGAGGTTGAGGTGGGAGGATTGCTTGAGCTCAGGAGTTCGAGACCAGCCTGAGCAAGAGCAAGACCCTATTTCTATAAAAAATAGAAAAATTAGCCGAGTGTCTTGATGCACACCTGTAGTCCCAGCTACTCGAGAGGCTGAGGCAGGAAGATGGCTTTAGCCAGGAGTTTGAGGTTGCAGTGAGCTATGATGATGCCACTGCACTCTACAACGGGCAACAGAGTAAGGCACTGTCTCAAAATTAATAAATAAAATAAAAATAAGAATAAAAAGTTATGTGGAAAAAATGCTCCTCTTCGTCAATGGGCATGGTTCCATTTTCCTTGAATTCATGTAGCTGTTTTACAACCACTGTGTGTGTTAACAACAATCCCTAACTATAACCTGCCCTACAACTAGCTTTGGGTTTCTTCTTAGGTCAGATGAAAATCATCCTTAGTGTTTAAATTACCTTTGCAATCACCCTTAGTTTTTAAATCACCGTTGATTAGGTATTCTAATCCCTACTAAAGAAATCATTCTATTGATATAGATAAGATGGTAGAGATAAGGAGAAGTATATTAGTTCCCTCTGAGCATGTAAGATTAAGGATGACAATGATGATGATGAATGATGCTAATAACAACTGACATTTACAAAGTATTTATACGTGCCATGCACTCATCTGAGCATTTTCATATAATAATTCACTTACATTTCATAACAACTCTATGAAAAAGGTATTTCCAGCACACAAATTTACAGATAAGGAAACTGAGATATAGACAGGTAAAGCAACTTGCTAAAGGGCTTATAAATAGTAAATGTTAAAGTCTGGATTCAAACCCAGGCAGAATGATTCCAGGACATGGATGGGCTTATAATCATTAAGCTACACTGTCTATCTAAAAACATTTTCTTGACAGCAGCTACCAGAGTCAAAAAAAAAAAAAAAAAAAAGGGGGCACGGGGAGGGTGATGGGGAAAAGAGAAGTGGCAGGCGGGAAGTATAAAACAAAATATGTAAATTCTTTTTAAGTTACTTTCACTATGAACAAGAATATACTGCAATAATATTTACAAAGTTTTGCTAATACCTATACCTTAGATATTCTTTATATAGCAAGCTTTGTTGGTGACGAATTACTGCAAATTTTCGGTTATAGCTTTCAAGAGAATCTTCCAAATTCTTCAATTTCTTTTCTTTATTTTCTAGTTCCTAAAAATTGGTTTAGAAATAAGAAAGACAAAAAGCTTCAGAATACATTTTGAATTAGAAAGTATAAACTCATATTCTGACAAGATTATAGAAAAATATATAAAGAGAAAAAAAAAGTCATCAAACCTATAAGTAGCACAGATCATTTCCAGATATTTTGGACATTTTTAATTTAAGGAACATGGAATGAGTAATTTGCAAAAGAGAAGTAATTTACATCAAGTAAAATTATTTTTATCATATATGATAATTACAGTAAGCACACAAATTACCAGATATAATAGTTACTATAAGCATGAATTTTTTATCAGAGTAGTTACAAACTCACCTCCAGTCACTTAGCTATATATCCTTTTGTGAACATATACTTTCATACCCCCACTTAAATTATCCTTTCAAATTACTTCATTTTAAAAATGAAACTGAAACTTAAAAAATATTAAGTAACTTACTCATCATCACAAATCCATTAGCACTACAGTTGGCAACCATTTACCAAGCACATATGCCAGGCTTGGTGCCAAGTACTTTCCATATAGGCAGATCCAACATTTGAGGAGAGTCTATCTAACTCCAAAGGTCTTGCCATGTCCAGCACTCTATGCTGCTTTAGGATTGAGAGACTAAGTACCTATTTGAACACTCTGGACAGGTTTTCAAACTCTCATTAGCTGCTCTCTAATCCACTACAATGGTTCTCATGACTTTTTAATAAAGACGAGAAAACATGAATCTTATCTCAAACAATATGACAATGCCTACTGTCATTACTTGCTGATAGTGTCCTTATATTTCAGGAGAATAAGAGAAATCATAAAGAGTGCTAAAATCATACATTTAAAAATAATGATATAACATGAATTATAAAGTAATATTCTGATAAGTAGTTAAGGTGGCCCCTACCTGACTTAGATAACATATAAACTCTAATATTTAGAAAAAGATTAATGTAATTTCCAAATACAAAGACAGGTATTTGATAATCATAACTCAAGTATATTCACCAATGGATCATCTAGCAGAAGGAAAGATGGGTACTTATCATCAAAAACATATTTTCATTGATTCTGAATTACATGTTTTAATTGTATTTGTAGTGTATGTGATGTAACGAATATTTAAACTTCAAATCAAATAATAAAAAAGCACCTCTCATTAAGCCATATACAATGACCATGATATAGACAGCAAAAATAAGAAACAAAAGCAACACAAGCAGTATACTATAGTACTCTTTTTTATTTGCTGATGGATTAACTAACACCTTGTAGAGTAAAGGGAAGAAAAAAAGACAATTTGGCTTGACAACTTTTTCTTGTGGTTAACACAAAAAAAGGAAAAATTCTGATCACAAATCTAAAAAACTTTGTCAGACTTTATTCTCTTGAATTGTTTTCCAAACAGCAGTAAATAAAATTGCTCATCTTATTTACACATCACTACTGCATAGGAGTTGCTGCTTGTTCTACATGTCAATCACATATTTCATATGAATGACATGCATGTGAACAAGATGTATGAACATGCTTTCTCATGCACATGAATAGAATGGAGTACATTGCTCTTATTTATCATATTCTGTATAACATCAAAATCCATTAATAATAGATCTCACTATTATTATTCTGAAAACTCAAAGGAATACATGCAGACTAAATTAAGAAATATACTATCAGTGATTTTTGTTATTCATATGTGAATAATTTTTAGTACCTGTAAGAGACGTATTAAGTATTCATTCTGAGAATTAATAATATTGGCACTAGATGGTGCTATCCCATCAGGTAAATCAACTCCCTTAAACACAACATTTGATCCTTCTGATTGTCGTAAAAGACTGGTTTCTTTTTCAAGATGATCTATCTGGAAATAAACAATCCAGCCATGAGAATCATGTGTATTACACTCAAAGAAGGACAAATTGAAAAGCAGTAACTTATACTTCATGCTTTTTCTACTGACTACTTTTTAAAAATAGGTATGTTAATGCCTTGCCAGGAATTAAACCATACTTTAATTTCTACTTTGAAATGCCTAGGTATAAGACTTAGAATTTTTGTGTTATTATTTGTTATAAGGCACTTATTTTTCCACTTAATTTTATAAGAAAAAATCCAAACAGTTTTCCTAATGTTGAAAAAATTCAAGAGGCATTTTACCACAAAGCAGTATTTAAAAAAGAAAAATTAGAAGTTTCTTATTAAATCTGTTTTTATGTTTAGTATTTCCTTTCATTTAATAAAATTCTCACCTTTAAATTTGCTTTTGCCAACTGCTGTGAATAATTTATAGCCTCTTTCCGAGACTCCCTCAGCTCCTGTCTTAATTCTTCATTCCTTCCAGTAAGTTGATCAACTTGAGCTTTCAAATGCAGACTGACATCAAAGATTCCTTCTGCATTCTTTGACTCTATAGCCTAGTATAATTATATTATATATTAGAAATATAAGGAAAAACAGTAAAATCATGGTTAAAAAAATCTACCTTTAAATAAAATTGGCATTTAAGCATTTTTCTATTCCCATTGTCATGCATAATAAAATATACTAATTCAAATTCTTATTTATGAATTTATAAAACTTGAATTTGTATTACCAAGCATAGTAATTACTTCATTATAACAACTAACAAATATCTAGTTAATCTTAATAGAGTGGTTCACTAGAAAAACAACCAAACAATAAAATGACTAGGGTTCAACTCTTAACCAGTCTCTTACTAGCTGGGCAATTGACTTAAATTCTTTATACTTTAGTTTCTTTGTCTCTAAAAAAGGGAAAATAATATTAGCTCAGCCCACTACAGGGTTTTTATACAGTCAAAATGAGGCAATTTATATGTAAATACTTTTTAAATTATGCAGTATCTGAATTTAAAGAAGGAACAAAGGAATGAAATAGCTACTAATTTCCAGTAAGTCAATGTTTCAGTGCTTCCCCTCTCCACAGCTGAAGCATACATGACAACATGACAACAAAGGCAAGGTATGTTAACACAGTATTATCTACGAGTAATGAATTAGCAAAAATAATTTGTCAAATATTAAAATATTAGAATGTCTTCAATGGCCTTAATTGTCCAACAATGGCATACAGAAATACACATATACCATGCACCCATCTACATAATATATGTATATAAATTATTTGGACTTCAGAAGAATTGTAAGGAACAAAACTGTTAAATACAAACTAAAGGTTCAGAAAAGAAGGTAGAAGAAAAATAAGGTAAAATGAGTAAAATCAAATGCAATCTCCTACTCAGGAGAGTGATCTGTGGTTTAACTCTAGGTAGTAGATTTATAAAAGCCTTCACCTGAGGGAGATCAGAGCAGGCCACACACAGTAATAAGTTATACTAATTCAAAGGGGATACTACAAAGACAGAAAAACATAGAAAGAGGTACTCTGAATGACAACAAGGTAATCTAGTTAGCTGTCTTGTTGAGGAATAGTATCATGTTGTCTAAATGGCCTTTTGGGAAACGAGGTTGAATTAGATAGTGGTTCAGAGTACTAAAAAATATCCTGTAGTAACAGAAAGTAAACCAAGGCACATAATGCAAAATTATTTGGTCTAAATTGTCATGGATTCTGAAGATTTCCTAAAAAAAGGATTGCTAGGGGGTTTGTGAATTTCAGAAATGGCATATGAATCAGGAAAAAAAAAAGATGACAGTCCAATACAGAAGTAAATGAACTCTATGGAAACAGTGGTTCAGGGAAAGCCCATAAAATGTCAACAGAAATAGAAATCATCATTTTCTGGGCTGTTCTCATTTTTTCATTTGGGACTAAGTAGAGTTTCCCTTGGAAATTAAGTTTGATCTGGGATACAGTATTAGTAGTGAGTAGCATTATAGACAAAAGATGTTCACATTAAAAAAACATGAAGAATCATTTCAGATATTCAAAACAAGAGGCAAAACAAAGTCACCAATCAGAGAAGTCAGAATGAGAAAAATGGAATGGAAATCAAATGGTTCCCATAAATTTTGTCAAATGGTTTTCTTGTCTTAGGAAAACATACCAGTATCATTCTCTCTCTCTGCTAACAATTACAGTGTTATTAAAGAAAGTATTCAATTATTGATTAGTCACAATAAAAAAAGCAATTTGATGAACAATAAGATTTTTTTTTCTATTTTAAATCAAGCATAAATTTGGGAAACACTATATTTTCCAGATAATGTAAATGACGTATAATGAAATATTAAGAATCTAAAATGTGTGTTTTATTCAAGTTTATGTAACAGTCAATACTGTGGAATATGTAAGTCCCTGTATGGTAAATATAAATAGAATATTATGGCTAAATCTTTCCCGCAGTAATAAGTCTTTAAAGATTTAAAATAAAGCCATTCCATAAACTTCTAGGTTTGTGGCGTAGTTCCTAACAGACCGACACTCCCATATATAAAAATCAATACAAAAGCAACCACCTAAGGGTTCTAGAAAATAAACAAAAGTAAGCACATTTTGGAGGGGACTTGAAACCTGGAAGCCAGGACCAGCAAAAATTCAATTTGCCATTTTTAAGGCTTTAGTTAAAGATCAGGCTGTAACTGCAATGACCTATCATCTTTCTGGTCTATAAAACTAGAGGATAGAGACCAAAGCCCCATGAAAGTGAGTGGGAAATTCCAGTAAGAAGAAAGTCAGGAAAAAGGGGTTCCAAATTCTGTATAAAAAACTCTGGTAGGTCTCAGGCTAACCCTTGAACCAAAAGAATAAAGAGGACAAAGGAAAGTGTCAGTGAACTTGAAGACAGATCAGTAGTAATTATCCAATTGGTAGAAGAAAAGACAAAAGATTAGGAGATTAAAGAAAAGAATAGAGCCATAGACCCTCAGGGCCTGTATGAAAATATCAAAAAATGATGCAATACTTGTATCACTGAAGTTCCAGACAGAACGAAGCAGAAAAATTATTGAATAAAATAATAGAAAACCTTCCAATTGTAAGTGTAAGTGAAAAAGATTCAAGATGCTCAGCAAACCCCAAGAAGATACACATACTCTCATGCGCACATACATGAACACACACCCCTCGGCACATTACAGTCAAAACTGGTGAAAAACAAATATAAACAAAAAGCATTGAAAGCAGCCTGAGAAAAGCTACATATTACATACCATGAAACAAAAATTCAAATGACTTAAAATATCTCATTGGAAACTATGGAGACCACTACATAGTGGAACATCTTTAAAGTACTGGGGGAGAAAACATTAACATGAAAAAATAACTTACGTTAACTAATCTTTCAAGACTAGGGATAATTAGAGATATTTCTCCTCCTTTAACATCAGTATCTTTCTGCATTTCCTTAATGGCCTGCAATATTTCTTTCATACCTTCTTCAAGTTGCTTATTTTCTTCAAATAATTCTTTTACTGTAATCAAATAGTTTTCTCATTAAACGAACACATCTTTTTTCACAATTTACACTATGCTATAGAGATGATGAATATTTCACATTCGAAAAAAATAAACTCATTGGGAAATGCAAATGTAAATAAATATACAAAAGCATTCAACTATAAATCCAGTGCAAACAGTTGAGTTAAATAATCAAATATTAAAGCTATTTATTAATATACATGTGAAAATACACAACATATCTCATTACTGGAAGAAATAAATCACAAGTATACTTTTGCTTTAACTTAAACTATGTATTATATTAAAAATCTTTTAAATTCGATTTTCTAACTTCACTTTGATTAGAGAACACAAAAGAAAAATTATATGTATCTTCACAAAAAATTCAGATGAATAACATTCTCTGGCAATAAATAATATAGCAAGATAAACCAACAAGACGAGTGAGAGACTGAAGTATATACATTATGGAACTAATTTAGAGTAAAAAAGATTAGAAGACAGAATGTATTAAAGTCCTTTCACAACCATGATTTTAAGCATAGGAAAATATAAGTACAGAAAAATAAAAGATAACAGTAACTTACATTTATTCTGAAATTTGACTATAACTGTCCCACTTCTTTCTAAATCTCTTTCCTTTTCAATTAGTTCTCTTGAAAGAAATTCATTCTGAACAAAACAAAGAAAATAAAGTTGACCTTTTTTTAGAAAATATCACAACAGTCTACAGTTGCCAAGTTAAAAGAGTCTGATTGATTGAAGTATAGCACAACAGAAAAGCTACAGAGATATAGCAACAATCATAAAAATAAAATCTAAATGGTAAAACAGATGGTGATCTTCCTCCCACTTTCTCCCTCCTCCAACACCATGGTAAAAAGCAAAGAAATATAATGAAGATTTTTATCTTTAGTATCATAATCATTTAATGGTCTGCCTTTACACTACCTGTTCTGCCTGGCTTCTGTGACGTTCAAGCTCTATTTCTGCATTTCTATTCTCTGCTTCTTTGATCAATAAATCCTGTGCTATGATTTCATTCTAAAGAAACATTTAATAAATTAGACAAGTCAATGAGTTCAAATCAAATGTAGTGCATTTTTAGGTTTTTAAAAATAAAATGTGTATAAATTAGGGTTAATGTGCAAACAAAAAAATTTTTATTATAATTGTTATAGAACTTCGTTAGAGAAGTCATAAAAAAGCAAGCCCAGGAATACAAATTGGAGGAAAGCTCACCTGAGATCTAAGAAATACTAGTTCTCTCCGTAGCTGTTCTATAAGATTGTCAAGAGGATCTATCTGAGATAATTTTGCTTGTGCAGTAATAGGCACAGGGTCCAAAAGATTAACCTCAAGCTTACTTTTCAATATCTCTGTCTGCAAGGGTACTTTACTTTTTCTTTTATCTTCTTTCAAATTGATATCAGAATACTTTATTTGAGTATGAACCTGTTCATCTTGTGACGCTAACTGTGATTTATCCATGTCATCTCTATAATCGTGAATTTGTTGACAAAATATTGCAGATTTTTGCCTAAGCGATAACTTCTGCATTAAGTCTGAAGCTGTTGATAAACCTTGAAAAGATGAATCACTTTTTTGTATGAAATTAGTCTTCTCTAGTGTTTGATGGCTTCTTGACGCTTTCTTCATATAGTCATCAGAAAGAGAGCCTAGGTAGTCATCTATTTCTTCATGGCTCTCCCTACTAAAGGTACTGACTAATGATTCTAGATTTCTCAAAGACTGTAGACAGGGTGCTTTAAAAATCTCTCTTATTGTAATAGTTTCTGGAGTTGAATTATCTTTTACTTGCATGGATGAAGAATGTCTAGTTAAAGAGACAAAAGGATCCACTCCACTTTCTGTACTATGATGGATTTCAGATAACATTCTTGATAATGATCCTATGGTCATATTCTCTTCTGGCTCATTCTGATCTGATTGCGGAATACTGAATGATGGTCTCCTAGAGAGCGGCTCTATTTTATCTGAACTCCTAATCTGTATTCAGAATAAATAATGTCTCATTAATCAATCTTTGGATCAACAAGTTATTTAAATAGCAAACATTTTTCTCTACTTATTATTTAACAACTATAAAAAGAAGTAGATGTTCAAAATGAGACAAAGGGTGAAGAAATGAAAGCACTGATAATAACGTTTTCCTTTATGCTCTTTGCCATAGCGGTACTTTACTGTTTACCTTAGATTGTGCTTCACTCATATTTTTGAGGCTCATTAAATCCCATTTTGTTTGTCCTACTCTATCTTGAGAAACATTTTCAGTTAGGTTCAGGTCCTCAACGGTTAATCCTAAATATAAAAGAATTAACAAATTAAAAACATAAAAATCACTCTCCTACTATTTCAGTACTTTAATTCTTAAAAACTGCAATCAAGTTTTAACCCAAACAAAAGACAGAACAATTGTTTCTAAAATCCTTGATTCACATGTAGCCAATACAAACCTCTGATCTAGCTCACTTTTAATAAGCTATTAATAATGTGAGAAACTAATTTGAATTTTTTCTTCTCTACCATTCTTTGCCCATTCTATATTAAAGTGCTAATTAATAGGCACTAGAGTAGTTAAAAGATACATAAAGTATATAAGAATCATGAATGAGTAAACTTACTATACTAATAAGTTATGAAGTTCCACTTCTACAGAAAATTTTTGATGTATTATATCAACCACAATGCCAAAAAAGACTCTCTGCTCATATTCCTAGATGTGCTATTGGACTTGGGGAAAAAACTTCCTTCTCTATGGTCTTCTAACAAAAATGCACTGCAATAGCTAGTATAAAACTTAACCAATTGTTCTCTTTACTTCAAGTGAAATAAAACAAAAAAGGATGCTAATTTATATTCAATAAAATATTATTTTCACTTAGTAAAGAATAACTTACAAAGATTTTCAATGCATAGCCCTTAACGAAAGGAAAAATATTAAGCGTAACACATATTAACATAAAAATTACTAAGTTTTATCATTCATATTCACAAAATAGTATATTTATGATGCACAACATCATAAATATCTAGAATTTAGGGTTATCTAGAATTTAAGAGACTATAATACAAACTTTTCATAACTCCACAATTGTATGGTTCATTTTCATTTGCTTGTTGTTTCTTACCTGGTTCATATTCAGGGCTGAACCCAATGATACCCACCACTTATCTCTTCTTCAGGCTTATTTTCATTCATTAAACTTGTAGAACCACAGTAATGTATTAATAGCAAAAATAATATATAGAAAATTTCAGATCTAGACAACTCACTTCCCAATGATTCTTTTAAAGGTTTGGAATAACTGAGTATACCTGAACTTACGCTTCTTTTTCCTCTTTCTTGAGCCATCTGACGAATTTTCTTTTTCAAATCAATTCGTTCCTCCTCCAAACTTTCAATCTGCAAAGTGTGAATTATTAGTGTTTCTCTTTAGTTTAACCAAGAAAATAATCAACTGACCACCATACTTGCCTCTTTCAAAAGAATCTGGTTTTCAGCTCTGTATTGCTGCTGTTTTAAGCGTTTACTATTTCTAAATTCAGTTAAGTCAATCATTGTCTTTGGTTCAAGGCCTAAAGTAAAAAGCAATATAATTAAAAACTTAATAACATTCAAATAAACTACAAAAACTTCATGTACCATCAAGTAACTGGTTATAATTCATATAGCCAATATCACTGAAGAATGGGGTACTCTTTGTGCAAGAATTTTCCAGATAGTTGAACTATAACCCAAGTTAAAATTTTATCACAATTATTAATGGAAATCCTGACAAAAACCTAAAGCAAATTATAAAACAAGATTTGGGGCCTTTTAAACACAGAAAATAAGTATTTGAGGCTGCCATCTAGATTGGTCAGAGTTCTCTTTAAGAACTTCCAGATTCCTGGCTGTGTGTGATCTGATAGGTCGAGTTGATCAGAAGTCTAACTTGAGGTCCTAGTATAACTCTGGGTCTTTGTTAGACAGACATTTTCACAAATATATAATATGTATAAAATATTTGTTTCCTTCCTCTAGAGAAAAGTTTTTTTGGATTGTCCTTTTAACTAAGAAAGTATTAACTGAAATTTAGCAACTTTAATAAAAATCAATATTTAGATATTTATTTTCATTTTAAAGCAACTCTGAATGTCATAACATTCAAACTAATAACATTCACTAACAAACTATTGAATTCAATATATAAACTCTCAAGCTATATTTCCTAATTATCAATACTTTGCAGAATCAATGGAAACCATAAAATACTCAACCTAAGTAAAAGGTTAAGCAGTCTAAATTTTAAAAGTACTTGAGTCTTTAAAAACTTTAAAAAGTATTTTTAAATGTCTTCAATGAATTCATCTGAAATAAAAGCATCTGCAAATAAACATGGGTCATACAGACCAGACCGTGCTTTTGCTGAAAAAAAAAAGGTTAACTTCTAATATGTGGTGTTAACATAATAGACATGCATTTTTTAAACAAGCAGTTATTACTGTGCAGATGCTAGAATAAAGCAATGTTTCATGCCTGCCCACTCACCATCAACCCCATCAAACCCCCAATCCCACTTCAATCAGAGCAACTCCACTATTATTTTAAATGTTTTCAGAGAAGTATTTATTTAGAAAAATAGCATTTAACTACTTAAAAATAATAATAAATAAACAAAAAGTAAAGCAAAAAAAGACTTGAACATCAGAGTTGAGCAAACTACATAACTTAAGAGTTGGCTTACCCAAACGCTCTCTAAGTGCCTCATTTTCATCAAGGAAATCATTGATCTTCAACTCAAGTTTATTGATTTCCTTTGTCAATACTTCAATCTCTCCATCTCTTATTTTAATTTGGTTTTTACAATTCTTTATTTCAACAACAGCATCTTCTAAACCATATACTCCCTGAAAAATATCCAATCTAATTTAAATATAACATTATTTATTTGAATAAATTTATCACATGAATGATTTTTTTATTAAGTCTAAGGGAAAATACACATATACTTACAATTTACATCACTAAACTGGGTTTTTTATTGTGATTTTATAAATTCAATATAGTAACAATAATGATGATGGAATGTGGGAGAGTTGAAACTTCCCAGTAAAAATCCTAATAGCAAAGTGACTCAGAATATGTATTACATATAAAACACTTAATAAAACACAGAGAAAGAATAGTAAAAGAGAATCAGTAATACCAGTAGGATATGTAAGTCATTAAGTTGCCTAATTTAGTTGTAATCAATTAAAAAGTATAAAAAGTACAAAGCAGGTTGTGTTAACACAGTAGGCAACAAAACTGTCACACATTTTATCAACCCAGTCAGTGGTGTCACATCTACATGGTGGCAAAAAAGACACATATGACAAAGAATCTAATTCTGCTGTCTCACCAAAGCTGATTATCTGGGCAAAATGCCCCGATCAAAAAGTTAGAAAACAATTCTCCTGCCAAAAATGCTCAAAAGTTTAAACAGCTTAGTATAAATTAATTAGGATAAACTTTATCAAAATATATTCACAGAACGTTTTTTAGATGGTATAAATGGCACAGAATAGTCTAACTGTGAATAGCAAGAATAATTCTAAGCTACTTGATTGACAAGATAAAAATACATACCGATTCATAATCTTTTAATCGCTTCAGAGCCTCAACTAATTCTTTATCCTTTTCCCTAGCATCAGCCTCAGCCAGTTCAGCTGTTCTCTCAGCCTCTTTAGTTTTCTCTTCTAAAATTTGTACCTTTGACTGAATTTTCATGTAATGACTCTGTTGAGAAAGGGCTGAAGCACCTACAGAGTAAAAACAAAAATCATGAGTTAACTGAATTGCATATTCATTCCTTCAAATAAGTGGTTCCAATATGGAAGCAAGAGAAGTAGAATGCTACATTAAAAGCTCCCTTAATGTTATAATTTCATACTTGTAAGATGAAAGTTTTATTCTGGTTTTATTAATAAAATTAACTAAAAAAGTAAGTTCAGTAAAATCTTTGTAGCTAAAAGGGTATGGATTATAAAAGGCTACAAAACACTGCTTTAAAAAGAATTATCAACTTTGTTTATATCATAGAGAAATAAATTTCTATCTTGTTTTTTTTTTTTAATTGAAGTATACTTTACATATCATGTGTCAGATTTTAACGATCCACTCATGAATTGATGGGCACTTGGGTTGTTTCCATGACCTAGCAATAGTGAATTGTGAGGAATCTATTTTTTGTATGAACTGTTGTCCCAAAGAGTTTTGAAGCTACAAGTGCAAAAAAAGAAACCAAGCTCCGCCCCCCAGATATGGGTAATTGAATCTTATGAAAACTATCAGTCTGTTTTGATCAGTTTCTTCCATCCTCTGTGATACAGGTTTCCATACTTTCTGTTTATCTGCCTGGAGAGCATGGCCCTCCAAAAGGGCAACTCACAGTTATGTAATCTGGCTGGACTTTCAGAGTGGCCCACCTTCCCTTTTTCTCCAACTTTTCTCCTTCCTCCAGCCCAACCTCACAGTATATTCAAAGCTCAGGGAGACTGAATACCTGAATAAATTGTCTGTTTGTGGAGGGGTCCACCCCAAAAGATGTTTCTCACCCTTAAAATGTTTTGGTGGCTATCTTCTGTGTAGTTCAAAAGAAGAATTTTAATCAAAATGTTTGGATCCAACCATCATATATAGTTGAGTATATACTCTGGACATTCTATAATAAATGTTAATTAGATATATGAAAAAATATATAAACACCTAAGTATGTATTCTGTTAATAATCTGTATCCTTAGCTCCTTTACATTCATTTTTGTGTTTGTTTATTTATATGATCTTGAGTACCATATATTAAATAAAACACATCTGTCATGCCTGGGAAACTGAATGTGAATTTCTTCTGTTATTGGTTGCATGACCATTTGTTAATTTGTGTGACTATATACATATTTTATTTAATTACAGATTTTAAATGAAAGAGAAAGGGCTAAATGCAATAATTTAATGTTACCATAAGAATTCAATTTATTTTATTATTCCTAAATTTATGGTTAACTGTAGTTTTGCTTATACATTGTGTTACACATTTTGGGGGTATATCTACAATGGAAAAAAGCCATCCACCGCTGAGAACCTCTTGTTAAAACCAGCTTGCGTAAACTCAGAGCAGTGTGTTACATAATAAGACAATTTACAGTCATCATGATAACAGAGGCTGTTTGCTGGAAAGAAAAGATAGCAACATCTGTAAAACTGCACCTGCAAGGAGGCTATAATTTCTGCATGGCTATCACAGACAATGTGAATCATGGATTATTACCACTTTTTTAAGGGCTCCATGCATTTCCCATTATTTATTATAGCTCCTATAGGACTTACCCTTATATACTCATATGGATTGAGATAGATATATATTCAGACACACAGATGTGTATATAGTTATACACTTACACACATATATTATATGCACACACATTATACTTGTAATTTATGGCAAAGAAAATAAATAAGCTCAATGGCTAAAACCTTGCAAAACACCCAAACTCAGACAAAAGGAACCTTTACATCTGCCTGTTAAACTCGGGACTAAATCCCTAAAAGGATTCTCAAAGCTGCTGCCCAGGTTTTCAAGGAGAAACCTCAATCTTGTTAATGAACTGCAGCCAAAGGCCAGGGTCCCCTCTGGTGTACGTGCACTCAGAGGCCCCCATTTGTCATTCTGCTCTGGGCTCTCCCGATCTGCATCCAGCCCCAGTGCCCATGGATGTGACTGATTTTAGCAAAATCAAATGGGGCTCTTTCCTTGCACCTTCCTGTTGTCATCACAAGCTGTTTATAAGCCCTATTCTCTTGGTGCCAAATGATTCCCTGCTGCAAATGAATCACTTGTGTGAAATACCTATAGTTCAATCAATTAGATATTTAATAGTTGTACATGGCAGCAGTCAGGGTTGGCCTTTGGCAAAAATCGAAAGTATGAGAAGTTTGATTTTTGTCCCATTTCTTTCTTGATAACAACCTTGACCATTCTCAGACATGCCCATTCCTAACACTCTTTTCTCTGTTGGTTAGCTATTGCCACATAATGCTGAGTAACAAATAAGTATACAACTGCAGTGCTGTGATAAGCATTTATGGCTCATTCTGGAGTTAGCTGGGGATTGGCTGGAGGGCTTTGCCGATTTGGGCTGGGCTTTGTCATCTGTTTGGGGGCAGCTGACTTTTCAATGACCTAAGATGGCCTCAGCTGGGGCAACTTGGCTTGTGCCAGGTGTCTTGCATCTCCTGGCAGGTGAGCCCAGGCATGTTCTCATGGTATTGGCAGAGGTGCAAGAGGGAGGACAGGCTAGATTATGAAGCACTTTTCAAATCTACTTGCATCACAAATAGAGCTGGGTAACATCTCATTGGCCAAAGCAAATCACATGGATGAGCCCAGAGTCAGAGTGGAGGGCATTGCCAAATTACATGGCAGGGCATGAATACAGAAAGGGGTGAAAAACTGGGGCCATGATTTTGATGTGTTATGTTCCCTACTTCCTATAGAACTGTCCCTTGGAAAAGGATCCAAGCAACATTTCCACTGAGCTGTAATGATGGTTTTATGCAAAGCTAACATGTTGCCACTACCATGGCTATCTACTTTTATACCTGAGAGAAAAATAAGAAGGAAGCTCTGTGGTGGACTGAAGATGGCCACAAATTGTTTGTCATTTCCCCCCTGAGCGGGGGGGTCTATTTCTCCATCCCTCTGAATCTGAGTTGGGCCAGTGGCTGTATCATCGGTGGAGCACAGAGGAAACAACCCTTTGCCTGCTCTAGCCCACCCTTCACAGAACTGGCAGCTGCCACGCCTTCTTGGAATGTTCACTCTTGAGATGTTTCTTCTCAGAATACAGTTGCCACGAGGTGAGAAGCCTAAGCCATGTGGAGAGGCCGTGCATGGGCTCTCTGGTCAAAAGCAGCCTCAACAGCCAGCTATGTGATGATGTGGTTCAGCTCAGCTTGGCCTTCAGATGACTGCAGCCCAGCCAGCATCGTGTGGAAGAGAAGACCTGACCAGCTCAACCCAGAATCACGGGAGATAATAAAATGATTATTGTTTATTTAAGCCAGTAATATTTGGGATGGTTTGCTTTGTAGCCATAGATAACGAAAACAAGCTCCAAGAGGAACATTCTAGGCATTAGTTTGGGGTGAAGGAGGTATTTTTGATGTGTGGGTTTTTCTAGAGCCTTTGAAAAAGGCAGTGACCTATTTTACCTAAATTTGGAGCCAACTTCGTAAATAGTTCCCTGAGAAATTAAACGCGGTTTATCAAAGGGTGCTGACTTGCAAGTAGAGAATCACAGAAACCCTGGAAGGGTCTTACCTGACATAGGTTTTGCCACATAAGCACCCTGGGCTCCATTCTCCATTCCTGACTCCAGACAGCACTGCAAGGAGATTTTGGAGAGGAGAATAGGAGCAGCTTCTCTCATCACTTCTTAATGGATGCATGTGCCCTTCGTGCACACGTATGTGTGTATATGTGTGTTTTATTATTTTTAAAACTTATATGTGCTGT
The DNA here is from genome assembly GCA_963574885.1 of Lepilemur ruficaudatus. Taxonomy (NCBI): domain Eukaryota; kingdom Metazoa; phylum Chordata; class Mammalia; order Primates; family Lepilemuridae; genus Lepilemur; species Lepilemur ruficaudatus. Next base: position 38,641 of record CAUYRT010080520.1, read on the forward strand.
TTGTTTCTGCTGACACTTTCATTTTTCAGGGACACCCAGCATGGTTCAGGACCCTGTGTGCCACCCCTCCATTGTTGAATACCAATCTCTGTCTATGAAATTTGGTTTAATTTTGAAAGAGATTTGCTGTTGTGGCTGACAAATGACATTGTGATTACCACCTTCTGTGAGTTCTCCAGACTTTTACTCTTCTCCTTGCTGCAGATGGTCAGAAGTTGATTGTACTGCCACTTAGCTCAGACGATTCTCCCAGCTAGCTGAAAATTTCTACCTTGTCACTCTTAGACATGCCACCATAAGGCCAGGGGCTAGAGACAAATAGCAAGCCTGGTGCAGTGAAGAAGGCTCTGGGCTCAGGCTTAGGAGCCCTGCTATCAACTGCTACCAACCAGCTCCTTTGGGCCTTGGTTTCCTCATCTATAGAGCAGGGGCAGAGTAGAGACGACAGTCCTGTAAGGCACTTTTCAGCTGTACGATTCTCGGATTTTACGGAGCACCTGGAGACACTAATGTTGACTTTTGGAAACTCCTTTGAGGGTTCTTTCCATGATGTAGGCAGTGTGGGGTGTCATAAGGAACACGTCCCATAGGAAAATGAGCATGCTTCAGATCCTTACCTCCCGCTCTCTGCTTACTTTCCATGTTTAGTTTGAAAATGAGAGCTATGGTCTTACAGTACTTCTTTGATTCACTGCCAATGTTTGCTGAAGCAAACCGAAGGGAGAGTTTAGGTTGGAGTACAGGAAAGAGGGACAAATGACAAAAATAGTCCCTTCAGCTAATGCAGTGAACCCAGTTCTTTTCTTCATAGTGGGGAGAGGCCCTCAAAATACCTCCTGGGTATGGAGGGCTGAGATAGCTCCCCTTTCCCCATGATGTACATGTCTCTGTTTTCCCTTGGGAGTAGCCCAAATGCCTAGAGTAGCTCTGGCATTAGCATGTCCTAGTCTGGATTCATTCCCTTGGTGAGGGTTGGAGGGTGCTGGGATTGGACGACTCCGGGGTCCAAGCTGAGGGGAGAACACCTGATATCCACATGGTGGTCATCTTGGTGCTTGTTTCTGTGGCAGAGTGGTGATGAATGGTCACTAAAACATGAGCAGTACATTAAAAACTTGGAAAGGTATATCACATACTGATGGTGAACCTACATTTCAAGTGCTATGGGGTCAGCAAAGTATAAAACTTGTTTTGCCCAGAATTCTACCCCCTCATCATTTTTAAACCCATGTGCATTTTAATGGAAATTTAATCATATGTTTCATATTTGTTTACACTTAACTCATCAAAATGTTGTTTTGCAAGAGAGATTCAAGGTCCAAGAAGCCTTTTGAGTTTTTTATATGCTTTTTAAGAACTTTTATTTTTTCTTATAAACAGGAAACTGTGTATCACTGAGAACAAACAAACTTGAACCCTGAAAGGTTCACGTTTGATTTGAAACTCGGAAGTCATGAGCACGAGGAACACTCTGTGGTGAAATGGATTTCCTCATGGTTTTTCCTTAGAAATTTATAGGAAACAGCTGAGGGTTTCAGCAGAATACTGTCTTCCTAAAATTAGCAAATATCCCGAAATGTATTAATAGTATACGAATTAGAAATGTTACAGCTTTTTTTTTTTCCCTTTTAGATCACTTGCTTTTGACACATTCTTCAACGTTTTTCTCTGAGTAAATGTTGGGTTATGTGGGTTATGTGCAAAACCACATCATAAGCAGAGATTTTATTTCATGTCAAGTTTCTGAGTAGCATTAAAGTTACACCAAGTAGATGAATACATAAGGTTGTATGAACAAAAGGGGCCATTTAAAAGAAAAACTGTCTGGTTTAACTTTTCCCAATTATTTTCTCTGTACTGGCTAAGTCTACGTTAGTCTGTAACAGTCTCCTTCCCATTGTGAAACAATTTTCACAAAACATCTAAATATTGAAGAAATTGTTTTCATATTCTAAATTGTATTTATATACCTTTAGGCTTATATGCTTTACTTATATAGTCTATCTACTTTATACTTACTACTTTATTTACTTATGTAAGTATATATACTTATGCTTGAAATATTTTACTTATGTACTCTATTTACTTTATACTTACGTATTTCACTTATATCTTTCATATAGAGTCTGGATTAGCACTCATATTAGAATTCAGTTTTACTTTGTGTAGGCTGTGTCTATATGTACTTTGTCTTCCTGTTGGCATCAATTTGAAGAGTTGAAATAAGCAAAATGGACTGACTGTTCAACTAAGAACTCATTGCTCGGTGCTTGGTCTTTGCAGTGGTTGGAGAAGCAGGAATTGATTTAAGGGCATTTAATTCATGGTTGCCAGAGAGACGTCTCTATAGGCTGAGGCTCTGCCAGTAGGGCCAGATGTAGAATGGGATGTTTCTGCCTGTCCAATTTGCTGGAGTACATGATATAAATTGCTTTTTTGTGAACCTATCATTTTCTATCCTGAGGTTTTTTTGTGTTTTGGTGGGAGCAATGGGACTTCTAGTTCACTGCCATCTGACTAAGCTTTATACAACTTCTACTATGAATCTACTATTATAATTTGGAATATGGTTCAAGGGAAGATTTTTAAAAAAACTAATCTTAATATAAAAGCAATTAATCATTTGCATTGCACCAGTACTCACTAACTACACATAACAAATTGGAAGAGTCTAAAAAGTGTTTTCAACAATATCTTATACACTAAGGCATTCTTGTTTTATTACTAATATTTAACTACAGGTTAAAGATATATATACTTATTTTATATCCATATTTGGCAGAAACACCTTTTGGAGTAGATTTGTTTTAAAAAAAACCCACAAAATAAAATTTATCAGTGCTATAATCACAGCCAATGAAGTAACTGACTAGAAACTTCCTCAGTCTCACATCCTTTCTGGCTATTCAGAGGAACTCTATGGGATCTGCCTGGGAGAGCATTAAAGAGACTCCGTGGCAAAACACAACACAAATACTTGCTCATCCTGTTTGAAATGTCTTCCATCCGCTCTGGGAAAACCTCCTTGTGTCAGGAAGAAGCCAGGTAGCATGGAATAAAAGAGCAAGTGATTTGTGCCAAGCAGGTACCCAAGAGCCAGCTGGCTACCAGGGACTCATGGGCAGAGACCCAGATTTAAATGGCAAAAGCCAAAGGAAAAACAAGGATTGTACCAGCTTCAGAAACGAGCTCTTAATGGCCTCATGAAGAAGGCTGTGGGGGAATTCAGCACATAAATAAAAGATAAACTTAAAAACAGGCTTTATATGCCTGGTGTAGTGTGCTAGTAGTTATGGGGCCCTCACTGGTGCCCAAGAATGTGTCATTGTGGGTGGTTATGGCTTTTGGAAAAGTGCAGAGCTGAGTTAGGGTGGTGCAGGTAAGTTGCTGGACTTTTATGTGGGAAGTTGAGATCTTTTTATGATGCATTTGCAAACTGGGTCAAACTGCCCTCTGTATGCAGGTCACAGTCATCTTCATTCTGAATTTGACTAAATTAATCTGCATTATCAGTGTTGCTGCTTAATAATTATTTAGCATCTCTTCTGTAAAATAATTCAAAGAACACAAATCACATAGTTAAAAACTCTACATTAACACTGATATCCTCAAAAAGTGTGAACCATTTATTCATGCATATATATGTGAGGGTCACTTTTTAAATGCTTGTGGTATGTTATCTTTCTTTTCTTTTTTTAGATTTAAAATAAAAATATTTTGATATGACATGGGTTCCATGTAGGAAGAGGGCTTCTAAACAGGTTTGCAGGAAGTGCGATTCTTCCTGGCAAGTAAGTGTTCAGTTTGGAGTTTTTGTCAGATAATCTTTATTTAAATTTGGGTTCATGATTACAGTAAAAACAGTCAGAATTATTCTTTATTTAAATCTGAGGAAGAAAATTGAAAAACTCCCCCCCCCTTTCCACACAATTCAAACAAAATTCAAATACCCATCACAATTTTATCTTTAAAGGACCTTTTACTCAAAGGAGCCAAAGAATGGGGACTTCTCTTTTGCTTTCCCTGGAATACATTTGGCTTTGTTCTTTGCAACATAGGCAGTTGCTGTTAAAGAGACTTTCGGTTTAACATGTAATTAATAGTTTGGCATTTCCCCAGGGCTTTCCTCAGGACTCGTTCTGTATCTGTTTTGTATTACAGTGTTCCCTTGCTAAATATTTCCAGATCATATAGATTTAGATAAGACAAGTTCCAGAACTTACAGTATTTTTTATTTTGACATTTACAGTATTTATTAGTGAAATGAAAATAATACTTTGACAAGTCCCCAAATAATAAATGGCAATATTCTCAAACCTTGAGTAGTTTAGAGTAACTTTCAGTGGCTAGTGACCCCCTGATATCCAACTGTTCTCCTTTTAGATGTTAGCAAATTTGAAATACCTCGGGATAAGTCCTTTCAGAATACTTTCCCATGATGATAATTGCATTTCCTCCCAGTCCCTCTGGGTGGTCGGTGGGCCTGACATATCTTGTTCCTTCATCTGTGAGAATTAAAGAGTTAGGAAGGGATGAACTATAGCTCTGGGGCAAATCACATTCTTTGTGCCTGGGCTTAACATAGGGCATGCCAGGAGTCACAGTGGATTCAAAGGAAGGAGCTATTACCCCCAAGCCATGTGTTAACCAGGGGGTGGTATGGGACACCCGGAATGTCAGGAGACATGACTTGGCTGGAACAAATACTGTCAACTCAATCTGGGGACTAATTATGGTTCACTTGGATGTTTTCCAGAGTGGTCTTCAGTGAGGTGAATTGGGTGGCTTTTATTCGTTCTCCTTCTTTCCCCTCTCTACAGATCTTTGCCTTTCTTATGGAACTTACCTCATTTTGCCTCATAACATAGTAACTTGAATGTATGTCTCTATGCTACACTAGGTTTTAACCTGGGAAGGTACTGTTTTTCTAATTGTTCAGTCTCCCCAGCTCTTAGCATAGTGCATTGCATAAATATTTTTCTAGTTGTACTGAAACTCTAAATCTCACATACATCTTATAGTAGTTAGGGTAAAGATAGGCACTTGTAACAAATCACTGAATTGCCATGGTTTCACCCAAGAAAGGTTTATATCTCATTCATATAATGGTCCAGCAGGACTGTTGTGCCTGGTCAGTGGTGGCTTCCTCCATGTGGTGATTCTTATTTTCAGGCTCCTTCTAGTTTGTGGCTCTGTCTCTTGTAGGCCCTCAGAATTGATTGCATCTAGCTGGAGATAGGGGAAGAGAGTGTGGAAAGGGACATCCATTTCTTAATTGCCCAGCTTAGAAGTGACAGGGCTCACTTCCAGTCACGTTCTTTTGGTGGAGAACTAGTCACACAGCCCGCCCAGGTGTAGGGGTGCCTGGAGCAGTCCCTAGCCAGGCAGCTGCTTCCCAGTGGCAGAGGAGAAGCTACAGAAGGAACAGTATACATTTTTGGAGGCCCACTGTCTCTACCATCTTTCCCATAAGGTAAGCACCTTGAAAAATTACAGAACCATACAAAACTAGACCTGAAGGGACCTTAGAGCCATTATAACCCCTTTCTCCATTTTAAAGTTGAGGACACATGGGCTTAAAGAGATAATGAGAACTTTCAAAGTCTGTACAGCTAGCTAATGGAAGAGTTGGAACTAGAATCTTGGTCTTTTGATTGCTGGTTATTTCTTTGACACTATGTCCAATCAGAGTGTGTGTGATTTTACGTTGCTCAGGTATAGTCTTATAGTTATCCATCAGGTGCTTGAGAGCAGTGAATGAGGAGTGTATTTGTGGAGAGTGTTCAGTAGAGTTGCGGCATCAGGTTTCCTTTTGGATTATGTCTTACTCCATTTGTGCTGCTATAACAAAATACCACAGATTGGGTAATTTATAAACAACAGAAATCTATTTTATCACAGTTCTGGAGGCTGGGAACTCCAAGATCAAGTTGTTGGCTTTTTTGCTGTCTGGTGAGGGCTGCTTTCTGCTTCCAAGATGGCACCTTGTTGTTGTGACCTCTAGAGGGATGAACGCTGTGTCCTCATATGGCAGAAGAGAGTGGAACCACTCCTGGAAGCCCTTTTATAAAGGCTCTAATCCCATCCTTGAAGGCTCTGCCCTCATGACTCAATCACTTCTTAAAGGCCCCACCTCTAAATACAGCAGATTGTCAATAAAATTTCAACATATGAATTTTAGGGGACATTCAGACCATAGCAGTATATTTAATTCATCTCCTACTTTCCCATTTATATCCTTTCTCCTATGACTTACTGAGGTCCCCTGTTGTCATTATAACTAATAATGGTGGTATTGGCTGGTTTTGGAGGCGAGTGAGAATTGGGAGCATGGTTGGGGTCAAAGGTGTGGCCAGAGTGAAGAAATCCTAGTACTGTCAAGGGAAGGCATGATGTCATTTGAAAAACATGGGTCTAAAACTTCCTGGTGATCAACATGAATCTGAGTTAATTTTTTTAAAGAGTTTCCAGAGGCTCTTGTTAAAATGTGCTTATCAGATGAGATCAGGCGTGTTCAGGGTGGTATGGCTATAGACCATAGAAATTATTTCGGTGATACATAAGCATCCAAAAATACATGTTTATTGATTTATTTGTCAGCATGTTGATCAACAGTGAGCCGTGTCTTAAAGGAGCAAGAGAGTGGGCAGATAGTTTAAAGGGGAAGAAGAGACAGAAAAGGTTTAGAGGATTGAGTGCGTCAGGGAGGGCAGTCTGGAGTAGAGTGTTTATAGGTGGTGAAGGGGAAATACTTGTCTGTTGAAGGTTAGAATGAGGGTACTGGGAACTGGGAGATTATCATAAAAGAGCATTAGCTGGGAAGGTGAGGGGCACATAGACAATTCCTCCTCTACCCTTCTGTGTGATATCTTGGGTGCTGACTATCATTATCACATGACAAAGAATCTTGGATTCTAGACCTGGTTATATCATTCAATCCTTGGATAGCACTGGGGCACTAACTTAGCCTTTCTCGGCTTCAGTTTCTCCAATTATAAAATAGAAGGGGTGGACTAGGCCACTAGTTTTTTAACCATGTTTTTTGGTGACTTGAGTGTCTTGTGTATGTACCTCAAGGGTATCACTGCAGGGAAGGTTGCATCGCAAGTAGGCATTTTCTACCCTGTTTGTCCCCACCCATAATAACAACATTAGCTTTGCTATATCTCCTTAGTACTAAATTTTCACAGAAAATTTTTGTTTGAAGGCCAAGTTCTGTGTCTAAAAGAATATTTCGGGAAGCACTCAACCTAAACCATTTCTTAAGTTTCTTCTGGTTCTGACATTTGGGAATCTGTATCCCTTACTCAAAGCCTTCCAAACTCATGGGGTATATACAGACCAAATCGTAAGTGCCCAGGTTCCCTGTCCTCAGGAGGCTGTAACTGAAGGCTGACAGTAAGGATCTGGACAACTGTTTCCCAGAACACACTACCAAATGCACAAACCTCATTTATTGAGGTCTGCTGGGTGCCTTGCTCTGTTCTAGGTATTTTACATAATTGAATATTCAAATCTCCCAGCAACTCAGTTAGTTACTATTATATCTTAAAATGAGGAGATTGAGGTTTGGAGAGAAAGCAACCCAGCTCTAAAGAAACAGGGCTAGTATTTAAAATTAGCTCTGGGCCAGGCATGGTGGCTCACGCCTATAATCCTAGCACTCTGGGAGGCCAAGGTGGGAGGATTGTTTGAGCTCAGGAGTTTGAGACTAGCATGAGCAAGAGTGAGACCCTGTCTCTACTATAAACAGAAAGAAATTAATTGGCCAACTAAAAATATATAGAAAAAATTAGCCGGGCATGGTGGTGCATGCCTGTAGTCCCAGCTACTCAGGAGGTTGAGGCAGTAGGATTGCTTGAGCCCAGGAGTTTGAGGTTGCTGTGAGCTAGGCTGATGCCACGGCACTCTAGCCCAGGCAACAGAGTGAGACTCTGTCTCCAAAAAAAAAATAAAAAAAATAAATAAATAAAATCAGCTCTGATTCCAGGATCTGTGCTTTTCTTGGTTCTAGGTCTCTGACTTGGAAATCCCCTTGTGTAGGTCTTGGCTTTTTTACAGGCTTCCTCTGCCCTATTGAATCCCCTACAAACTTGTCACTAGGAACAGTGCTCGGCACAGGGCGGTATTATGCCTGGTGAATGACTCATCACTTACGAGCTAATCAGGGTTGCAACATTCCTGAGGTGCAGGAACCCCAGTAAGGTACAGGGGACACAGTTCACATGGCTTAAGGGAAGGAGCTGGGCTGTCCTAAGAATACTACCCTGATTATTCCATGGTGAAGTATGGTAAGATTCTGGTGTTAGGCAAGGAAAAGCTGCCTAAACAAGCCCCCGCCCCCACAGCACCCTTAAAATTTTTTAAAAATAGATTTAAGAGGTACAAGTACAATTTTGTTACATGGATATATAGAGTAATGGTGAAGTCTGGGCTTTCAGTGTAGCTATCACTTGAATAGTGCACATTGTCCCCATTAAGTAATTTCTCATCCCTAACCCCCTCCCACCCTTCCAAGTCTCCAGTGTCTATTATTCCCCTATATGTCCATGTGTACACATTACTTAGCTCCCACTTACAAGTGAGAACATGTGGTTTTTGACTTTCTCAGCTATTTCACTTAAGATAGCAGGCTATCCATATTGCTGTAAGAGACATGATTTCATTCTCTTATATGGCTGAGTAGTATTCCATGATAATCCATATTTTCCTTAATCATTGATTGATGGACACTTAGTTTGATTCTATATCTTTGCTATTGTGAATAGTGCTGTGATAAACATACAGGTGCAGGTATTTTTTTATATAATGATTTCTTTTGCTTTGGGTAGATACCCAGTAGTGGGATTGCTGGATCAAATGGTGGTTCTATTTTTAGTTCTTTGAGAAATCACCGTACTGTTTTCCATAGAGATTGTACTAATTTACATTCCCACCAACAGTGTGTAAGCCTTCTCTTTTCTCCATACTCTTACCAACATCTATTATTTTTTGACATTTTTTATGATAGCCTTTCTGATTGATGTAAGATGTTATCTCATTGTGGTTTTAATTTGCATTTCTCTGATGATTAGTGGTATTGAGCATTTTTTCACATGCCATTTGTATGTCTTCTTTTGAAAAAATGTTCATGTCCTTTTCCCACTTTTTAATGGGGTTATTTGTTTTTTGTTATTGTCATTATTGAGTTATTTGAATTCCTTATAGATTCTGGATATTAGTCCTTTGTCAACTGCATAGTTGCAAATATTTTCTCCCATCCTGCAGGTTATCTGTTCACTCTGTTGATTATTTCTTTTGCTTTGCAGAAGCTTTTTAGTTTAATTAAGTCTCATTTGTCTATTTTTGTTTTTATTGCATTTGTTTTTGAGGTCTTAGTCATGAATTCTTTGCCTGGGTCAATGTCCAGAAGAATTTTTCCTAGGTTTCCTTCTAGAATTTTTATAGTTTCAGGATTTACATTTAAATCTTTAACCCATCTTGAGTTCATTTTTGTATATAGAGATACAAAATATAGAGAGATAGGGATCAAGTTTCATTCGGCTGCATGTGGCTATCCAGTTTTCCCAGAAGCATTTGTTGGATAGGGTATCTTTTCTCCAGTGTATGTTTTGTCACCTTTGTCAAAGATCATTTGGTTGTAGGTATGTGGTTTTATTTTTGGGTTCTTTATTCTGTTCCATTTATCTATGTGTCTATTTTTATACCAGTACTTTGCTATTTTGGTTACTATAGCCTTGCAGTATAAGTTGAGGTCAGATAGCGTGATGCCTCCAGCTTTATTCTTTATGCTTAGCACTGCTTTGGCTATTTGGGCTCTTTTTTTCGTTCCATATGAATTTTAGGATCATTTTTTTCTAATTATGTGAAAAGTGATGCTTGTATTTTGATAGGAATTGCATTGAATCTGTAGATTGTTTTGGGCAATGTGGTTATTTTAACAATATTGATGCCTCTGATCCATGAGCATGGGATGTTTTTATATTTGTCTATATTATCTACAATTTTTTTCATCAACATTTTTGTCATTTTCCTTGTAGAGATCTTTCACCTTTTTGATTAAAAGTATTCCTAGGTATTTTAATTTTTGTAGCTATTGTAAATGGGATTGAGTTCTTGATTTGGTTCTCAGCTGGATAGTTATTGGTGTATAGAAATGCTACTGATTTTTGTACATCAATTTTGCACGTTTGATTTCCTGAAACTTTACTGAATTCATTTATTAAATCTAAAAGTCTTTTGGCGTAACCTTTAGGGCTTTCTAGGTAGAAGATCATATTATCAGCAAACAGGTAACTTGACCTTTTCTTTTCCCGTTTAGATGCCTTTTATTTCTTTCTCTTGCCTGATTGGTCTGGCTGCGACTCCCAGTACTGTGTTGAAAAGGAATGGTGAAAGTGTGTATCTTTGTCTTATTCCAGTTCTTAGGGGGAATGCTTTCAACTTTTTCCTGTTCAGTATGATGTTGTCTGTGGGTTCGTCATATATGGCTTTTATTATTTTGAGGTATGTTCCTTCTATACATAGTTAGTTGAGGGTTTTTACCATGAGGGGATGTTGAATTTTATCAAATGCCTTTTCTGTATCTATTGAGATGACCGTATGGCTTTTGTTTTTAATGCTGTTTACGTAGTGAATCACATTTATTGATTTGTGTATGTTGAACCATCCTTGCATCTCTGGCATAAAACCCATTTGATTGTGGTGTATTATTTTTTCAATGTGCTGTTGGATTCGGTTTGCTAGTATGTCGTTGAGGATTTTTCATCTATGTTCATTAGGGATATTGGTTTGTATTTGTGTGTGTGTGTGTGTGAGAGTGTGTCTCTTTGTCTAGTTTTGGTATCAGGGTGATACTGGCTTCATAGAATGAGTTAGGGAGGATTTCCTCCTCTTTGATTTTTTGGAACAGGTTCAGTAGGATTGAAATTGTTCTTTGTGTGTCTGGTAGAATACCGCTGACACACAGACACACACTCACACACACAACCTTAAGTCTAAAAAACAGCCATATGTTGAGAGGTATCTGGATTTTTTCTCAAAGTCTTTCAACCTCCCCCAGCTTTTTGCTTCTAAATATGTTTTTAATGGCATTGTCAACATTAGTCCTGTTAGTAAATGCCACTCAACCTGCAAACTAATTGTCCAGGAGCAAAACAAAGATAGGCTTATAATCTGCTCTGCTTCAGCCCACTTCCATGTTTGTGTAAGTTTTAAAGCTTAGCCTATCTCCTTTATGCTAGCTCTTTGAATAGCATAATCTTGTTGATGAATTCCAGATGTTGCACTACAGAGTGCTTCAGGGGCTTATACATTATAGTTTTGAGCAAATAATTATAATTTTTTCTTATGATTAAAAGGCTAAACAGCAGGTCATGTGTACTTTTACATGTGAAAGGGTATTTGTATTTTTGATCAGGTGAAATGCATCTGGGCACTGTAAATATCACAGATAGGTGTGATGTGATTGAATCTAAATGTCTGAGTGGCTCAAAAAGCCAACTCTAGATTTTTTTTTTTACTTTTCCCATCTACCTTTCACTTTTCTCTTTCCCTTCCTTTCCTTCTACTCTCCCTTTCTCCTTCTCCTTCTCTTCCTCCTCTCTCTGTTTTTAAATACCTTTTGAAAGCAAAAGCTTAACGGATCATTCTTTCCCTATTATCAGCAATGAACCTAGCCCATCAGGATTGATGTGAGGTTTTTCTTCACATGTGAGAGGAGAACCTGAACCACTAGAGTTTATTAAGAGGTCCTGTGGAATACATTTTGGTAGGGATCCCAATCACAGAATTGCTCTAGAAATCTGGAGCTGACATCTTGGATGGCATGGACTTTCTTTATTAAAAATGTGTTTGTGAGGTAGTTGGGATGGGGGGACCTTTCTCAAGGCTTCACATTTTTGAGAGAAAGGAGCACCACTGAAGGATGTTCCTGGCCTCCTGCCATACCCCCTCAGGGTGGGAGAGCTTTGGAGAAGCAATGGGGCTGAGAGCTCAGTTGGGTCAGCCTTCTCTGTGGGATCCCAGGGCAGTAGCATCTTCATCTGCCATTGGCCTGGCAGGAAGCCTGGCAAGGCATGAGCTCTTCCCGGATAGGATCCTGGGGTTTTGGCATAAGCACAATTCTGTAGAAGGTTATCATGTTATTTGGCCAGTCTTAATTTCTCAGCTCTTTAACATGGTGAGTGTCCATCCTAGCTTGTTGCTGCAGGTGGCTATATCTCCTCACTGACATGTCCCCTACCTGTGCCTCTGCTCTTCTGGTAGCTTCACACAGAAGGCCCTTTGCTTTCACTGTAGCAAATCTAAGTTCTATCCATTCTCAGGGGCAGCAAAATCTTACCAAAGGCATAGTCATCTTTGCCTATGTTTGTTCAGAATTGTCAACCTCATGCCTAATTTCCCTGTTTTTCCTGGAAGCTAAATTTCCTAGAATTTAGATTTTTTTATCATTCCATTTCATTCATTTGTTCAATTCATTCAAAAACCTTCAGTACTGTGCTGAATGAATAAATTGGGAAACAGCATAAATGATACATGGGCAGGCCCTTTCCTTATGTCTAGTAGGGAAGAAAGATATGTAAGCCAAGGATTTCTGTACAATGTGTTAAGTATTAGAAGAGCGTCATACGTATAATGGCAGAGCAAAGGAGGAGAGAGAACATGTGGACAGGAGAATGGTGGAATGTGAGCGTGACTTAGCTAGATGAAGTGGGGAGCGTGAGGAAATTCCAAGCATCTTGAACAGCTTGGGAAAAAGCATTATGGGAAGGATCAACATCCATAACAGGCAAAGTGAGGGGAACAGTGGTTAGTGAATAGGGCTGGAGCAGTGGAAGGCATTAGTGGGAAAATGAGCACTTTTGAAATTCTGTACTTTCCCCATTGTGGCCTTACTACACCCATCATAACTTCTTATTAATATTTACTTGTCTAGCTTCCCCTGTCAGACAGCAAGACCTTTGAGGGGAGTATGTCTCTTTTAGCACTGTGTGAATATAGCATCAAGCACAGTGCTTGTCACTTAGTGGGGAGACTCAGTAAATATTTATTGAATGACTGGAGGAAGGAAGAGGGTGAGAACAGCAGGTTGCAGGTGAAGTTACCAAGTAGTTTCTACAAAATGCCAGGGTCTTAGTTTGTTTTCTGCTGCTGTAAGAGAATACTATACACTGGGTAATTTATAAAGAAAATAAATTTATTTGGCTCACTGGGAGACTGGGAAGTCCAAATTGAGGGACTGCATCTGGTGGGGATCTTTTTTTCTGGGTCAAAACATGGTGAAAGGTATCACATGATGAGAGAGAGTGGGGGTGGTGTGGGAGGAGGATGGAAGGATGGAGACTGAAACTTCATCCTTTTATCAGGAACCCATTTTTATGATTCAGCTGACCCACTCTTGTGATGATGACATTAATCCGTTTGTGAGGGCAGAGCCCTCATGACCTAATCGCCTTTTAGAGATTCAACCTCTTAATACTGTCACAATGGCAATTAAATTTCAACTTAAATTTGGAGGGGGCAGTCAAACCGTAGCAGCCAGTCATACATTCACAACTTTCACTAAATTTCTATGCCACAACTTTGGAGGTAAGCCACCTGACTGCCTTGTCCACGGTCAGCTTCTTCAGTGAGTTGGTTCCTGCCAAACTCACTCCAGCTCTCAAAGGTTGTCACTGTCTGGCCAAGGCTTCCTTTTGTCTATAATACTCCTCCATGTCGTCCACCAAAGTTATGACAATGCTGACTTCTTTTTTTTTTTGGCTTAACACAATAAACATTGCTCACATAGTATTATTGTCCTGATTCTCCTTCATGGTGTTTATCAAACACTTATTCATTCAGTGATTATGCCATCAGAAGTTTTGTGTCTGCTAGAACATGTACTTCATGAGGACAGGAATACCTGACTTTCCCACCTCCTGGGTTACTAGTGCCTAGCACAGTGCCTGCCTTACTCGGTAATGCTCAATAATACTTATAGGGCAAATGAATATGACAAACTCCCAGAGAACCTGCTGTCTATTGCACATATTGTGGTAATTGCTTACATACCGTAGTCTTCTTGTCTTTGTTTCTATGGCTAGATTTTGAGCTCTTTGAGGGTAAGACTTTTATACCTGACCCAGAATTGCAGAGAAATACTGGATTCTCTTGGACTCAATGTTGAGGGTCTGTCAGTTTTATTTTTATAGCCTATGTGGTATGTCTCAGTCTTTCTCCCAGCAATCCTCATGTTCTCCAAGTATGAGATTGCTGTGCTGTGATCCTGCAACCCCTGAGGCTCATGGAACCTTGTTTCCTCACCTCCTCTTTTGAAGATGGCTGATGTTATTTTCAACATGAGGCAATCTCTCAATTCCAGCTGCTGACCACTGAGGCTTTCCTTTGGCTGTGTGCACCAGCTCTCTTGGTGGAGTGCCGTCTAATACATAATTAATGGTGAATCTCAGCAGTTCACATTGCCAGAATTCTTTCTTAGGCGTGATCTCACCACTAGGCTGTGATGCCTCACTTCTGAGGGTTCCACATGGCCTCGGGAGGTCTGCAGTTTTGGTGGTCAGTAACATTATGAGCTTGGGGAGCGCGCCTGAGTCCAAATACTCATTCCCACCCTGCCCTGATGTTTTGACCCATAAAATATATACACATTGATTTCAAATAGAGACCAGTGTATCCAATGGCCAGGCAAGCTTCCAATAACTTAAAACACTTGGAATGCTGACTCTTAATTAGGATAACCAACTATTCTGGTTTGCCTAGGACTGAAAGGTTTCTTGGAAGTGGGACTTCCATAGCTAGAGCCAGGGCCATCCGAGGAAACTTGGCATGGTTGCTCATCTAAATCTCAGTAGAGATTCTAATTGGGGGATACAGTGGGTGTTTCAATTGAAGAAAGCAAAGTGAGTGGGTCTAGCCTGGTTTATCCCTTGGGTTGAAACTGAGGGTGGTTCTGGTAACCGCTTGAGCTTGCTATTGGTGTCAGAAGTGAGGGAAGTCTTATATATATCAGAGGTGTCCTCTCCAAAACTATATAGCAGGCCAGCTCTTGTAGTTGTCCTAAATCCTTTGCACCTTTGGAAGTATTGGAATTAGGAACTAAAAAAAGATCAGGATCTCAGTATCTTAGTTTGAAGCAGATCCTGAGTTAAAGATTCCAGTGCAAGCCATTTGTTTGAGAGGGTAAGCCAAACCCTGGGAGGGGAGAAGGGAGTGAGAGGAGGCAGAGAAGGCAACCAGTAAAGCGTACCTTACTGAGCTGGTCACCAGCTGTGGGTGACTAGAGCTTAGTCCTCAATCTTTCCCTCTAGAACAGAGTCTCTCAACCTTGGCACTACTGACATTTTGGGCCAAATAATCCTTGTGGTGTGAGGGCTGTCCTGAGCATTGTAGGGTGTTTAATCGCATCTCTGGTCTCTATCCAGAGATGTCAGTCACATTCCCTTTCTCCCAGTTGTGACAACCAAAAATGTCTCCAGATACTGTCAGATGTCTCTGGTTGATAACCAATGTTCTAGAACGCACTCAGAATTATCCCACCTGGAGGGTGAAGGAGCTGAGCTATTTATGTGCTGGGGGAGACTTTGGAGAAAGCTCTCAGGCAAATACTGATTTGAAGTTGGTTCATGTGCTCTAAAATGGAGCAGCTCAAGGGGGCTGTGCAGAGCTCTGACAGTACCGTGTCTTTTTGTCCTCTCTAGATATGTGGCTTTCAAGGGACCCACTCCTGTTTCACTGCAGTGCAAATGGACAGCATGAGGAGACTGGATGTCATCATGGATAGCAGGGATGGGCAATCATTTCAGCCGACATTCATCAGGCATTGCCTGTGCGTAAGGTGACGTAAAGGGCACCTAGACAAATGACTTGTGAGAGTGCCCAGAGAGTACACTGGGCACAAGGAGAATACGGAACTTAAAGACAGAACTGAAACCTTTAACATTGACATGTAGGAACATTTTTCTCCCTAATACCGGGGTGAGTAATTGTGCCAAGGAGAGTAGGAAGAAAAGTTGAGATAATTGTCTTTCCATGTGCACACTCTTTATGATGAAACAGCAAAGTGGACATTTTGGTGGGCTGAGGCAATTTTCTAGCCAGATCTTGAGATGAATTTAGACCTCTCTACCAAATTCTGTCTGGCCTTCTCTTGTCCTAGAGGAGGGTTGCAAATCCAGTGTTAGATTGATTGCCAGGGCAAGAGAGGGGGACATATGACATGATGGAGAGGTGAGAAATGGCTGTGTCTGACAGCTGGGTCTGCTGTTTCTGCCATAGTAAAGGGAGGGCAGGAGCTCAGGAACCTCACACTGCTAGCCCTTCCCATTGCAGCCCCATTCTTTTTTCAAATCAATAAAGACACAAAACAAAAATAGGGAACAGAATGGTTCTTTATCAGAACTTAGCATGAGTGGCTCTTCAGTGAGCTTGCTTGCCTGGAAAGTGCAAAGAAAGTGGGTTGTCATATACTTTATGGATCCTTAAGATCCTTCTGCATGGGGACAGCAGCATCTGGACAAGGACACTGTCCTTAGAGTGTGTTTATTAGGTGCGTTTTTCTGGAGGTCTTGATAGAGATAACAGGGGTTGGGCCAAAGCCCCTTCAAGTGAACTGTTGCCTTTCACAACTCAAAGGTGCACCAGTCACATAGGTTGCAGTGTGACTACTTCCACTGAAGTTGTGCACCAGTGGCCCTGCCAAGTCTCTGCTAGTTCCTTCTGCAAAGAGGAATCACTTGCCAAAATGTGATGGCACTTCTGCTCTGTTGTAGCTCTTAGCCGTTTCTGTCACTTCCCAAGCCTGGCTGTCGTGGGGGAAGGTGAACCATAGCTGGATTTAGCCAGGGTCCTCCTGACCTCCTGGGGGGACAATTGATTTGTTTGTAATGGTGGTTCTTCAAACCCTGGGCCTTCATCAGGCTGAGGAGAGAGCAGGGAGCATGGCATGGCAACATAAAGAGATTAACAGTCCCTCTTCTAAGTAGAGTGGTGTCGTGGCCATGGGAATGTGCCCCTCTTGCAGACTGCCACCCATGGTGGGTAACTGACCTGGGGCCCTAGCTGCCAGGTTCTCTTGGCACATCCATTGACACATTCATGCTGGAGGTCATGATTCCCATGGGCTACTCCCAGGTAATTTCTGAGTGTGACAGAGATACTGAGGCAGGCCCATTCCTGGGAGTCGAGTGTATCCTTTGATGGCCAGTGTTGGCTCCAGAGCTCCCTGACTGCCTTGCTGAATCTTTCTCAGACTGCTTGACCAGCTTGGAGGCTTCCACCCACTCACCCTCCCCTCCCTCTTTTCTTTACAGGGGTCAGACTTGCCTGATGACCTGGCAGCTCTCCTAGCTTTACCCAGCTCCCTTTCCATTTCTACTTTTAAAGGCATTTCTCCTAATAAAATCTTTGCTGTGTAAGCCCATCTTGGTGTCTGCTTTTCAGTGGGCCTAGACCAACGCAGGTGACCATATAATTTACATTTCAAACTAAGGCATGTTTGGAATGAAATAATTGTAATATGCTAAAATGACAGTAGTAAACCAGGGCTGACCTAGGGAAACTGAAGCCAGAGTTTTTGGAGAAATCCTGATTGCTTTGATTGAGATTCCTAAAGACACAAGACAGGCTGATAACTGGGACTTTGCTTGGTATGACTATAAAAAATGAGAACTCAACCCATTCCAGAAAATGATCAATTTAGTTAAATGTTTTTAGAGTAGCTTTTGTGTAAGAGACTGGGCATAGAAAGAGGAATAAGCCTACTTTCAAGTGGCTTGTGGTCTGGTGGGGAGACCCACATGATTTGATAATTTTACTAAAATATGATTCTTATAAGATAAAGACTTGGCAATGGGGCCCACTCAGCTTATAAAGAGGAGCCAGCTCCACCTGAGAGTTCCTGGAAGGAGAAGGGTCCTGAGTGGGCTCTGTAGGCCTTTTTTATGCCCTGGAGGAACAAGAGAGGCAGGGATAAGGCAAGGAAGACTCTGGTCTAGCTCTAGAGTGAGGTGCAGTTCACCTCTAGCCCCTTTTCCCGCATTTTCAATTAGCAAGAAAGCAGATTGTCTGTGTGCCCTCCCCCTAATTTGTGGTAGAAAAACAGCTCTGTAATACACACAATGATTAGACTCAAGATGTGTGTTTAAAGTATCTCTGCCAGATGTACCTATGTACAAGATCAAATCAGCTGAGGGACAAGCCCTCCAAGGCAGCTTGCATTTAGCAAACGCTGGCTGGATGATACCTCCTCAGACAAGCACACAGGTCATTGGCCTCCTCTGGACTCTGAGACGCCGCTCCTCAGAAGCAGCTGGTGCTACCAGGTCTCCTGGCAAAGTTACTCTTTCTACAGGTGAGGCTGGGAAAGAGCACAGTGCAATGACAAAACAAAAACGAAACAAAAAACCCCAAAACACTTGAACAAAAAAATACTTGGATAAACAGATGCCTGGTTCACCCCTCTAGCCTTTTCCTCGGCTTTATTTTTTTTCCTTTTCCTTGGCTTTATGATGCCCGACAAAAACTGAGTTGAAAGTGGCGGCTGGGCTAAGATGAGGTCAGCAATAATGTCACCTGATCAAGTTGAGTCCTCAGGGGCAGGGGCATGTAGCTCCAAGCTCAGCCTCCTCTGTGCTGCAGCAAGACAAGGGCCCTGTAGCTCCAGCAGCTCTTCCCTCCTTCTCCTTTCCACATAGTTCAATTTCATGCCATTTGCAATTTTGAGACAAAAGAATGTTCCAAATCCCAGGGCCCCATCCTGAAGCCCTTTTGTAAATCCATGAAGGAGGCCCAGTGGCCTCATGTGTTCCTCTGGCCATAGGCAGCCCATGGTGATGTTCCAGGGCTAGAAACAAACTCTTGGTTTTCAACTTTTAACCCCCATGGGTAGGGAATTTCTTGAACTAGGGGAAAAAAAGTTTCATGCTTTAAGAAAGAATTAAAAAAAAATGGCAACAGCCTCCTGAAGCCCATGGTTTATTTTTCTGCCCTGCAGGGGAGATCATAGCATGGGCATATATAACTACAGTCAGGTGAAACTCAGCATGGCATCCTTGCCTTCCCCATGGGGCAGAAGAGCAGCAGGAATCTCAGAAAACCTTGGTGCCCATTTGTGTGTTTCCTCAGCACCATCATCACTGTAGATTGGACTTTGCACCTTCTTTGGCACTGGCTTCCACTCAAGTGTCAGGGAGCAGGTTTTAGTATTACATGGGCAGAGGAGGCCTCATGCAGAGGGTGAGGGGTGAACAAAGGCATGATAGCGACAGGCATTTGGCCAAGTGGATATTTGGGAGAGGTGACAGAGGCAGAGGGACCAGCTCATGGGTATTTTCTCCTGTGCCTTCCAAGGTCCATTATGAGGCCAAATGCACAGGTTTCTTTTTCTTCCAGGTTGACCCTTTCTTCCATCCCTCTCTCCCTTTTGAATTCTACTTTCTATGTTTTTCTCCATCCTTTCCCTTTCCAGCCCCAGGTTGGACACAGCAAGGAGGCCCCTGTGATGAGTGGAGTAAGCAAGTGCCAAAGGTCATGGGGGGAGAGAGAGAGAGTAGGTGTCCACCTAGGTGCAACCTTGTAGGCCGCTTTTATAGTGAGTTGATGGGAGCCACTGAAGGGTTTTGAGTAAAGGAGTGATATGACCTAAATTTCACTTTAGAAGGATCCCTCTGTTTGCTGTGCTGAGGACAGACTGTAGAAAGCAAAGGTGGAGGCAGGGGGACTTGCTGAGTAGTCACTGCAGCATCTAAGCAATAGGCTGTATGGCTTGGGCTGGCCAGGAGGCCAGCAGGCGAGAAGTGTTTGGGTTCTGTGCCTTTAGTGGGGACCAAGAAAGACTCTGAGAGCTGAGAACCAGTGAGCCTGCCTCTTGGGGTTACCAAGGTGAGGGGACAAGGTAGACGGGCTGTAGTTCAGAGGAAGTGTGTGGCTGACACTCCGAAGACCTATGGCACAGCAAAGGCCAAAGTGGGGCTGATGCAGCCAGTGGGGTTCCCTGGGCCCTCTCCTGGCCAAGGAAACAGACCACATCCATCACCTACTGTGGACGCTTTCTAAGAGTTTGCAGTAGGCAGAGGCTGGCACCCAGATACTGGGAGACATCACAGTGACACACAGAGGACATTAGGGGACACCTCTCAGTGCCTCAGGGTGCAAGAATGTCACCTCATGCCCACTCACTGTGTTTTCTCTTTGGGGGAAAGAAACAACCCCAACTGAAAAGTGAGTTTGAACTTTGAGAGAACATTTACCCCAATGAAATGGATTTAAATAGGAAGAGACTGAGTACAATTAACTAAAGAGTTTATTATTATTTTTCTACTGTGCCTGAGAATGGGGCTTTTGAGCAGGCTCTGTTCAGATATAGAAAATAAATATAAAAAGAAGCAACCATTTGCTTTCAAACCTCTTAATACAGAGGTCACCCACTGGAGAAAAATAATTGAGATTCTTTTTGATAACAGTGATAAATTTTGGTTCCTGAATTTGTTCTTGTTGGCTTTCCTGCCTAAAGGAGTGACTTTATGGTGGCATTCCTGCAGAAGGATAAGTGGGCTGGTGGAGGAGAAATGGGTCAGATAGGCCTTTGGGGACCCATCCTGTCAAACCAGGGGAGTCCTGACTGCCCTGGGTGTGGAGAGGGCCAACCTTCTGGCATCAGGGGTTGTTAGGGATTGTGGAAGAAACACACAGGTCCTTAGAAATAACTAATCAGAAGATAACAGCAATACCATTATTTTAGTTTTGCACATATGAAGAAAACCACCATGGGTAAAGTTGGTACAATAATAAGCACTGAAACATGAGGTGTCCCCTTTTCTAAAGGATCTATGTCCACCCCTTACCCCTGTCCAGGCAGCCATGGCACTTGGGCATGGAACTGATGTCCCTTAGGAGCTGGCATACCCTGTTTGGTTCCTGAACGATGCCTGAATATACTGCTCTCAGCTTTGCAAACCCATGGGAGGGTATGCAGCCCTTCCTCAGGCCGCTCTGGGGGTCCAGCAGGAAAAAGACATTTTCTTGGCTCATGGCCCACTCATTACTTCACACTTTGGGCATGCTGTGATGTCAGACTCTACCCTGAAGTCTTGCAAAGGGATGTAGCCAACCGCAGGAAGTCTGGGAGACTAGGGGAGATATGGTCAATTCTAGGAGCTTTGGGAGAGAGTTTGGGCCTGAAGGCAGAGACAGCATTTCTGACTCCTACTGGAAAAGGATCAGCCCAGCACCTTCTGCTAACATCCTGGAAGAGGCGGGGAAGATGGATGGCATTGCACTGGCCCACGTCTGTCGCTGTAGTGGCCGCCCCTCCACCCATCCATGTAACCCGAGAAGTGTGGTGAGGCCCTGCACGTGTGCAGGGAGGAGGCAGGGTGGGGACTGCACCTCTGCCAGCGGAGCGGGGCTGGACTTGTTCCTCGGCGTGTGCCTGGATGTGATTTGCTTCCCTCAGTACCAGACCGCGGGCTTTGTGTGAATTGACAGAAAATAAGAAACCACCAGCAGAAAGCGTCTTGTCTGGCTCTTTTCCAGACATCGTCCTTGTGAGCCCAGTGGGGCTCTGACATCCTGCTATTTTGTGGATTAGAAGAAAAATCAGGGTGCACCCTGCCTTGTTCCAGAAAGAATGTAAGGCCATTTGGAAAGACACACACACACTCACACACACCCACAATAAGATGGCATGTGACCACACACCCAAATAAGATGGCACGTGACTCTCCATAAATATTTGGTGAAGGTGGTTCCAGGGAGGAACATGGGATGAAGTTGACTACTGATAGGAGTCAGAAATGCAGGGAACCATAAAGTCCTTGGCTTCTTTAACTGGTGCTATTAAAACGATAATAATGGTACCTATATCAAAGGGTTGTTACTAGGATGAAGTGAGTTTAAATGTGAAGTGCTTTAACATGATACCTTAATATGGAATGACTCCATGTGTGTTAGCTACTGTTACTGCAGCAATAATTATTATTTTTATTGTGAGGCACTTATAGGTGGCAGTCTTGTCTAGTAGTTCCATTGAAGGTAGACTTGAACCAGACTCTGAATTTGCTGCTTCTGTGGTCATGGACAGATTAAGAGACCCCTCTGCCTCAATTTTCATATCTACTACATGGAGATGATGGTATCTACCTCACAGCATTGTTATGAGAGAAATGGGAATGTCATGTCGTTTTAACTTGGGCTGCCATAACAAAATACCACGGACTGGGTGGCCTAAACAATAGAGATTTCTCACAATTCTGAGGGCTGGGATGTCTAAGATCAAGGTGCTGGTAAGGGGGTTTCATTCTGAGACCGCTTTCCTTGGTTTGTAGGTGGCTGCCATCCCTCTGTGTGCCCACATGTGCCCTCTTTGTACACAGTGGAGACTGAGATGAGACCAAGTTCTTATAACCAAGCTTGGTTATAAGGTGTCTCTTGTTATAAGGCACTAATTCTATTGTGAGAGCCTCACCCTCATGACCTCATCTAACCCTGATTACGTTTCAAAGGCCCCATCTCCAAATATGATCACGTGAGGGTTAGGGCTTCAACATATGAATTGGGTGGGGTGGGCAGGCACAAATATTCAGTCCATAACAGAGCCCCAGAGAATCTCTGGAGCCATTCTCTATACTACTAGAAGAATCAGGAACCCTCACTTCTGTTATTCAGAGATTGGGACTTGAGTCTCCATGGACCTGCAACTTCACTGGCTTCCACTTGGCTTTAAATGACTCAAGAGTGGTAGACCCTGAATATGGGTCCCGAACCCCTGCCCTCAGCCTTATTCCTTCATTTATTTTATTTTACAGTTTTAGAGATTAGGAGTTCATCAAATATTGCATGCATACATAGGCATAATATTGCAGATTATAATATAACTCTGTTTTTACACAAGCAGCCAGGAACTAATTTATAGTAAGAGAGATTAAGGGTGCTCAGAAGCCTGATGGGCCTTTCCCATATCCCATCCTGCCCAGGGGCCCCTGGGTCATGATCTCTCCCCAGAATGTGCTCTCACCCATAGGCATGATAGTCAAAACATTCACCAACCAACCAATCAGCACTCTTCAGAGGCTGGCTTGTGCCCTGGAGACCCCTCCTATGCACAGACTCTTTACCAAGCAGAACGGGTCCTTCCATAGTTAACAGCAAGTACAGTGCATAGCTGTGTGCCCGCTGAGGCTTGGCCCTGCTCCTGCATTTCTTGACATTGACAGGCAGTTCCTTCTGGAACTCAGGTTCAGAACCTGGAGCCTCTCACTTAGCACCTAGCCTCTCATCTGTAGCCCATCCTGTTCACTCCCTTGTTTAATTTGTGTATTGCCTGTTACACTAAATGGTAAGCTCCTTTGAGAACTCCAAACGCTAATGCAATGTTTCATTCATTGCCCCCAGGGCTCAATCCTGTGCTTTGCACACAGTGGGTCATCGAGCAACACTAAATAAAACCTACCCTAGGCCTTTGGAACCACCCAGGCGATGTGGACATCACTGGATGTGCGTATGCACCGAATGTTTGTCTATGGCATTTTGTTGTGGCAGCCTAAGCTAAGACAGGCTGGCCAGTTTTTTGTGTGTTGATGGGTCAGGGAAAGGTCCTATTGTCTTTCCCCCTATCTATTTCCTCACTTTCTTTGTGCTTTTATTATCATCTGTTCATCTGTTCACAATATCTGCTCTCAAGAAAGGCCTGATATGATCTACACTATGAATGGTAGGGACCAATAAAGATTAAAGCAGAACCCTCTTCAACGGGAATTACATTTTGGCCGAAGAATTTTCTAACTGTTGTGTGTCCAGCATCAGGTCCTTCTAGTAACATATGGGAAATCTAAAGCACACCAGCCTTATGGCCCTGCTGGCTATATAGTTAGCACTCAATAGGTGTTTGAGGGTGAACTAGCTGAGTGTGGCAATGTCTACTCATCAGCAGCCTGATTAGGGCATCCTGTAGAGGAAAAAGAACATTTCTTTGGGAACATTCTCAATTTGAAGCAAACCTCTTAGCAGAGGGAAAACTACCAGGGATTCTAGCATGGTGGTTTTCCCTCGACTCCTTTCAACCAATTGAGGGGTACTGTGAAGTTTACACACCTAACCATGGCCTGTGGAATTGGAGAAATCTGGAGGGACTGAGGTTTCCTCTGCCTGACCTTCTGTTTTCAGCTGTCTTATGTGTTTAAGCCATCTCGTTCTATTCTCTGAAGCTTTTGAAAGAAACACCTTTCAGCATGTCTAAATGCAGAATTCAGCCACAGAAGAAACTGAGCACAACACAGTGAACTCTTAAAATACCTTTCTGCCTGATTATTTCTCTCTGAGCCAATTTCTTTCTAATGCTTTAATGTTTTTCTGTTTAAAAAACAAAACTAGGCTCTAAGAAAGGGAGACAATGCTTTCACATGGTTAGAGGGCCAAGGAACCAACGAAGTGATCTCCTAGGACCTATGAAGGCTTCTGAAAATACTTTTCTCTGGGGCATAGGACTTTGAACTTCTCAGAGCATTTTCAAGTCTCTCTTATCTTAATGACAACCCAATGTGAAAGGGCCAGAGAGAGGTCCAGAAATGTTGAGTGCTTTTTAGAAAAACCAATAGCTGATTGGCAACCAAAAGGAGGTCTAGAGAGACACTGCTGGGGGTGTGAGATCCTTTGAGCCCCCATCCAGGATGAGACAAATAACAAATGTTTCCTTTTGTCCCTGGTTAGTCAGGGCACAGGGAGGACCTGGGGTAAACTGCTGGTGGAAGGGACATTGTTTACTCACAGTGGGAGAGAGGATGACATAGAGTCTGGGTGGGTTGGGTGTGTCAGATGCCTCAAAATTACTGAAGCATTTGATTTTTTGTCATTAACAGCAGAAACAAACATTAAGTGCTAACTCTGTGTAAGGCCCAAGGCAGGATGCAACAAGGAGTAAGACGTGATGTTTGTAGTTCATACAGGGAGTGTAGACACAATTATTTGAAAAAACACAAACATCAACATAAGATGGTATTTGGTGAAAGATGAATGAGTGGTAGAGAAACAAGACCTCAGTGAGTTTCAAAGTTCTTCTGAGATGGTGAGGGAGATTTCTAGAGATAGGATCTGAGAAGATACAGAAAGGTAGAGCATTTATGGTTCAGACTAATAGTGTAGGGAAATACGCACAGGCAGGAGAAGACAGGTCTACTTGGGGGACAGGGAGGGCTCAGTAGGTGAGTTTGGCAGGAGTAGAGATCTGACTTAGGAATGGAATGGGGAACCACACTGGAAAAGAAAGTAGAACAGGGCTGGAATATCAGGCTAGAAATGACTTGGAACCTCATACCATGGGACATGGAGAACTGGGGAACAATTTTAAATGACATGTGTTCATAAAAGCAGAGTACAGGGACTAGTCTGTCCTCTATGAAGCCTATCAGTATAGCTCTGGCTTTCTAGGACACATCACAGTGGGGCTTTCATAAATTGAGTTGCAACTTTGTGCCAGGCACTGTGCTAATTCTGCTTATACAGGCTCAACCATAAGCTTGAAATTCTGGAATTTCTGCAATGTATATTATATTTTATTCTGTTTTTGAAAATGGCATTAGAAGTTACTCATCAGAAGTTTTCAGTCTTCAGACATCTCTTCATATTCCACATCCCATGCTGGGAATTGACAGTAGCAGATTCTCTTTGTATTGGGTGCAGGTTTGACCCTACACCAAATTCAAAGAGAATTGGAGACTTGAAACTTATTTAAAGTTGTTAAATGTTTTCCTTCTCTCTCCTCAACTGCTAGGATCTCAGTCTTTTCTTCTGCATCATTGTCACCACTACCACCTTCAGTTTTGAATATCTGTTTGCTAGGAAATATACTGAAGAAAAGTACTAGGGGTCTGAAGTTCTAATGTAAAAACGGTCTATACTTATTCTGATAACATTGGAAGGTAGATATTAATATTGCCATTAGATAGATAAGGAAACCAGGTTCTGATTAAGTGATTTGGCCAAGACCACATAGGTCCTCAGTGGAGATGCACAGATCTGAATGTAGGTCTGTCTGGTTCCAAAGCCGAAGCTTGAGTCACCACACGGCACCCTCCATATGCCCTACTTCTTTATAGCCATATGGTACCACTTGTGGTTCCCTCGATACCTCCCCTTCAGGTTTCATCTTCGGATAGGAGGCACTGGAAGGCAGACTAGCTGGGTGATGAGGGTCAAGCCTGAGGGTCAGACAGACACAAGTCTGAATCCTGAATCTACCACTTAACTTGCCACCTGGGTGATGTTATTTAATCTCTTTGAGTCTTCCTTTCCATATCTGTAAAAGAGAGATAATAACTGTCTCAAGATGTTGGGAGGCTTCATAGAGACATGTATAGCCCCAGGGCAGGGCATGGCATAATTATAAGAGCTCAGTAAATGGGCTGATACTCACAAGGTCTGGATTAACAGTCTGGGGACCCCTAATTCTTTGGCACAGTTCCTATGGTATGATTTCTTCTCGTTCACTTTTCCCTGTCAAGTTCTTCCAGCCACCCCTTTGACTTCTCTCTAATTCTTCTCTATCTCAGGAAACTTTTTTTTCCCTTCTTTTTTTAGCTTTCATCTCAGGCTATTTCTGACATTCTATCCCATTAACTGGGATGGCTTCTTAATTCTTTTATCTTCTCCTTTGGCTCAAGAGTCATGCAGAGGTATAGCACACATAATTGGTAACCGGCTCAGGGAATTTAGAAGAAAGCACATACCCTGTGGGTCATTGGCAGTGGTTCCTTGCTGTCCAGACTTCTTGGGGCAAGTGTGTGCTATGCTTTCCCTGACCCAGAGGTTTCTGGGCCAGTAACATCAGCATCACCTGGCAACTTGGTATAAATACAAACTCTTGGGCTGTACTCCAGAAACTCTGGGTGTGGCCAGTTATTAGTGTTTTCACAAGCCCTCCAGGGGATTTTCATGCACATTAGTGTTTGACAGGTACTGCGAGAACCCCCTGGAAAGTTCCTCTATGAATTGGGACCTTGGTTATACAGCTCTAGGCTGCCCTTCTAAGGCTAACTAACATCTAGCCTTAGCCTATGGCTTGATGTTAGTTATTGGCATTAGTTTATATGTTCTGATATTTAAACTTTTGCTGAAATCTTTGCTAACTCATGTGCTATATACTTTTTGTATAGGTCAAATAGCTTCACAGAAAATTCTTTAGAGAGGTTTATTTTACCTGATTTGTAGCAAATTTATTAGTAGGTTAATTTTCTCTTTTAAAAAGTTATGTAGCCTTTTTACTGTTAGTCTAAGTGCTACATAGCTTTCTTTTATTATATATAGCTCAAGAATCCATTTGTCTCTTAAGAATTACCTTTCTTTAATATATTTGGGGTGCTCTTATTGTTAGGGCAATTATTTAAGGTATATCTTATATGAAATCTTGCTTGAGGACTATTCTTGGATTACATTGTGAAGAGGTAAGTATATGGACTCAATGACTTAGAGGGATGGTATGGATTATACTAAGACATGTTCCAAAGAGTTGGATTCATCAGACTGTGATGCTCCTAAGGAGAGGGAACGTGCCTTATTTGCCTTTGTTTCCCCATCATTGATTGAAACAAAAGAAAATCCAGAGGTAAGAAGCAACAGCTGCTCCAGATGAGAAGAAATCAGTGAAAGAACTCCAGAAGTGTGTTTCCCCATCATCTAGCACCATGCCTGTCAAATGTTTATTGAGTGCCTACTATGCACTAGGCTTTGGGGCTTACAGTGATAAACAAAACAGATGTGGTTCCTGCCCTCATAAAGTTTACAGTCTGTTGGTGCTCAATGAACAAGTCATGCTTTAGTGGAACACAATAACATGTATTATTAAGGGAAACTGAAAGTGTGTGGGATTTCTTGGACCCAGGAGTTAATATTGGGGAGGATCACCTAATGGACTGGATGATGGAACTGGGTTAAAATGACACTTTAAAATATTTTGATAACATGTGTGAAACTAATGCTAGTTTGAGCTTCTTAAGAAGTCATCACTGTTGACAAAGAGATGAAAATAAGCTGTATTACTCAGCACCTTGGGGTTACAGAAATAATGACAGTAGTGACAAAAATGGGCAGTAGTTGTTGAGCTCTGCCATTACCCTGTGGTGTGACTCTGGTATATCACTTTGCTTTTCTGGGTCTCAGTGTTCTTGTCTATAAAATGAGAGGATTAGATTAAATATTGTCTATGACACCACTCTTTTTGCATGTCTTGTAAACTGTTAACAGAGAAATATTCATTAGAGGTTTAAGTTTAGACTTCACCCCTTTCTCTCGTGTGTAGCTCTCCAGCACGATGTTTGAGGCATGGGTAATGTACGGAGCTACACCAAGTTTTGCTCATATGTTAGGGCACGGTATAGCATTTTCAGGTGATATTTCCTTACACAGGGCTCTGAGTTAGGAAGGTATATACATGACTGTATCTAGAACTATCCTGTTCTTTTATATTGAATTTACCCTAGCAAATAATTTTTGTTTTTTATAAATTATACAGTAATGCATATTCCATTAAAAAAGTATGTCCGTGATAACACATTATTTTGCTTATAAACATACTACAGAACTTATGCTAAATTTATGAGACGTGCAACAGAATGTTACAGCGTTCTTGAGCCACCACTGTTTTACAAATTTGGCATCTGCAGGCCTCAAAAGCTGAAATGTTTTAAATTTATTTACACCCTGCAGTTTCCTTAGGGAACTGTTTTCCATAAGCTAATGAGGCGCTGGTGCGAGGCCTCTCTGTTATTCCTGGCAGGAACACTGAGACACATCGCCTGCTGCTCTCCTTTTTTCCTCAGTAGTCCAGTGCAAATAATAAATATGGGGAAATACATCATCCCTTTGAATGTGGGAGCCAAGCTGCAGGGCTGCCAAGGTTAAAACAAAGCAATTGCGAGCTTGGAGCCTGTTCATGTCCTGTACCACATGTGCCCACATTTTAGGGACACCCCGGATGTGGCCTTTATCATGTCAGTTTAGTTTTTCTGAACACACAGTCAGTCTTTTGCAATCTACTCTATAAAATAGATCTCTCTGAAGAAGTGGCCCTTTTATGGATCAAATGTTATCCTGAGGTCAGAGAGCTTGTCTCCTAGATTATGGGTCAAACAGTGAGAATTTATTGAGACCTTTTAAGGTGCCCCGTGTTGATAGGAGCCTTTCCAGGGACAGCAGCCCTCATATGTCCACCCAACTTCCTGAATTCAACATGACGGAAGCCTGGCTGCACCCCTAGCACACAGTAAGTGCCCAGTGAAGGGATGAATGAATGGAGGTTGCTGTTTTGTTTCTGGTCTCCCCTGAGAGCAATCTAGCAGATGGGAGTTCAACTGTATTAACTCAGCACAGCCCAAGGACTAAACAGAAGTGGATTAAATAGTCATAGGACCTTCCCAGCCCCCAAAGTCAGCCCCTAAGGCATGCAGGTATTCTCACTTCCAGCTGTCCTCTGATATCACCCTTGTCCAGCTTAAGTCCACTGGGGCAATTAAATCTCACTGATTTAATTGGACATGTTTTCTCCCTTCTTTTTTCTGTTTTGTTTTCTTTGTCACTCAGCTGGTTGAGGTCAACCCACAAGTGTTTCTTGAGTTGAGGGAGGCAGTAAAGAGAAAGTTTAAAAAAATCCATTTGGATTTAAAAAAAATCATCATGAGAAATGAAGGTCTCTTCAATAATTAAGCAGATGTTTCTGTCTTTAGTATAGTTTTAGGTGGTCTTAGGTCTAGGGGCAGAGGATAGACCTAATGATTTGAGAGTCCTTTTCCTGTTCTGGAACTTTATCAGAACAATGCTATCCTTCATGCCTAGGGAACCCTCATATACCAGTCAGGCCTGATCTGTAGGAATATGCAGTGGGTGAAGCATGTCTTGTGCCTACTTATTAATACCTTCTCTCTTAGTGTCCCTCTCACTTTCAACTTCCTGATTGCTTCCCTCAGCTGTCTATGATATATTCTTGGACTTTTCCCTTAGCTGGCTGTCCTTCAAGATTTTACTGGAAAACCAGAATGTTAGCTAATTAAGGGCTCAAAGAATTGCTAAAGAAAATAAGTTAGGGGACCAGCAAGCAAAAGGGTAGATACGGGAGCTAAAGTCCAAGTTCCATTGCAAATTAGTCCATGTGCCCAGGGCCTTTGGATCTATTTGGGGCACACATGGGCTTGTTGTAGACACAGTCAAATAAGACTTACCCTGTCCATTTCTCTTCTGTTTCTCTGAGACCGCGGTCCTGAATGCTAGGAGTTGCTTCATTCTGCTGCAGGTGGTAATAGTCATTTCTACTTAGGTTCTCCATATAGAGAGATGTCACTGGAGAAGAAATCAGGGTGCTGTGAGATTGTTTATCCTTTTGCTAGATACTACCTCTGTAATTGCATATTTGAGACAACTTTATGAGATATATACTTTTTCATCATTTTAGAGATAATGAAACTGAAGTTCTGAGAATATAAGTAGTTGCCCCAAACCACATAGCTAATACTGGCAGAGCCAAGATGCGTACTCAGGCTGTTATTTTTGCCCTTTACTCTACTGTCGTGCTTCATTCTATCAGCTCTGTAAGTCGTCTGGGCAGTTGATTTAATTCTTCGCTGACCTTTACAGGGTCGACCACGTGGTTGTGTTTCTAGGGCTTCTTTTTTAACTGTAGGAAAACCAGAAGCATGGCTGTGGATAAAGGCTGGATACTCTTCACTGGACAGAATTCCTGGCGCTGTCCTCCCACAACTTCAGGCCTCTGCACATCATGTTCCCTCGTGTGAAATCCCCTCCCTGCCCTGGCCGTTGGGAGAATATTAGTTTTCTGTAAATCTCCCTGTGTGTGACTCCAACAAGGCCAGCATCTTTCGTGTGGTACTGTCCTTATTTATATACTTGTTTCTTTATCTAAAATATAAAGTCATGAGTTTCATGGACATTGTCTTAGACCTTCATCCCTGGCATGGCAGATATTCAGTAAAGATTGAATGAATGAATAGGGTAGAGAGAAAAAACTTTTATCGCCCTTCTCTGTGTTTCAGGATAACATGCAACTAATTCTTGCCTGAATGTGGGAGAAAATTTAACCCACTGGATGTTACTGTCTATGTTAGGGCAAAGGCCAGCAGTGGACTGGTCATATCAGGGTATATTGTTGATCAGAGTTCTTATGCAGTTTTGGCACAGAAGAGGAGAGATGACAGACTGCTCAACTAGCAGTTGCTTTACTGTGATAAAATCTTTCTTAAAATGGAAATGCCTCCTGGAGGGGTTAAGTCTACTGATGTTTCGCTGACATTAATTTTACTCATATTGGTTATTGTTATTTTAATCATTATTTCAGTGTTAGATTTCAAACTGCTTTCAGCCTAAGATGATCTCTTTGAGGGAAATGGAACGAGGAGTGGAATGGGGCACTGGTGTGGAGGACAGGGAAATTCTGTGGGGAAGGCACCACCTCAGGGAGACCTCCTCTCCCCGTGATGAGTGCTCCTATAGGGAGGTTGTGGGCAGCCAGAAGCAATAGGACACCATGGGGGGCTGTGATGGGTGAGAACTTCAGAAGATGGAACAAGCAGGGAGTGTGGGAGAGGGAGGATCAGAGAACAATGTTATCTTTCTGATGGTGAAGACAACTTTGCAAAGGAAGATTCTCTTCTATACCTGATGCCTGAGGCAGAACAAGGCTTGTCAGTGAAATGACAATATTTGTCTGTAATTGTGAATAGTTACCCTTGAAGAAGAGGTCCTCTGCTGAGCATAAATGGTGTCCAGCACCAAGGAGGTCTTAATGAACGTGAGATAAAACATGACTCATAAGAAGTCCCAATTAACTGATAGGTTTGTGACAATCTGCAATTAACAGAAAGCAGCAAGAGAGAGCCAGTGGCATCTAGGATTTATAGTGGCTGCTTATAGGGGCTGAACTCTGGGTTTAGCAAATTGCCTATATTGCTTACATCTTACTAATGAGAACCATGGAGTCTTCCAAGATTCTCATTCATCAAAGTTAGATCTGGTGAAGGTGAAGCTGTCAGGTTATGAGACTGTTCATTGAACAAATACACCAGAACTTGCGCACACAGGTGGGTTTACTCACTAAGTCAAAGTAGCTGATGTAGGAACCTGAACTATGGTTTTATCCAGGTAATCCCCAGGGTCCTATCATTACCCATCAGGGTTTGTGACACTTTCTCCTGAATATCTCCAATGGATTCAAATCTTCTTCTGTTGACAGTGGATGGGATTTATGAAAACATCCCACTGTGGCTGGGTTTCAAGTTTGAGGAAGAAGATAGCTAATCAATCTGTATAACATCAACTTTGATACAGGAGGATGCAAGACTTTGACAGACAAAGCCGTAGAGGTACTCACACCTGGATTAATCATTGGCATTGTGAACTCAGCTCGCCACACACTCCAAGGCTCCTTCATGGTCCAGGAAGGGCACATTCTGTAAAGGACTTCCTAGCTTGTGCACCATCCCTGCTCCGGCAGCACTGCTGTGGTGCTCTTGGGGGCAGCCCAAACAGTAGCTGGCATCAAGACCTTTACTGCATCCCTTGAAGAAAACAGCGATGAAGCATAGTCCTGGGAGATTTTGGACTGACACTGATGAATGTTCGTGGGCTCCTGTAGAGTCTGTGGGAAGGAGGTGTTTTGCTGCAGAGTAGAGAAAGCACAGTGAAACATGGGCTTTGCGTTTGCAGAGCTGGATTTGAATTCTGACACTAACTGGCCCTTGTGAATCATGAGATCCCTTGGAGCCTCAGTTTCCTCACATGTTAGATGGAGATAACAACTGCAGAGGGCCACTAAGAGGATGAAGGAGAAGATGTGGAAAATGCTCAGCATGTAGTAAGCTCTTCCTGTGACCAACTCCCTCTTGTCCTTCATAGTTTTGCTTAGACATGCCTCCCTTAATGAAACCTTCTCCTCCTAAGTCTTGTTAGGTACTTCTTCCATAGACCACATTCTTTCTCCCACATCCCTTAGCACACTTCAAAGTATTTGTTTTCTAACCTCTATACACCATGTAAACTTTCTTACTCCGCAATACCTAGCACAGTACCTGGCACACAGTCAGTTCCCCATACTCAATATTTGTTGAATGCATAAAGTAAATGAATAAACAGTAGATAGTATGTGTTCCAGTATTTTGATGACTGGGAGAAGAGGCTCTGTACTGTGGCAGAACCAGTCTGGACATAAGATTTTTATGGGTCTAATTTGGTGCTGCCAAACCATGGAGCTCTGGCAGTGGTCACCCAGGTGAGGCAGCTGGGATGTGTCAGCCTGATCCCAGACCCACAGACCCCGTTCACTCTGGCCACAGCTAGTTGTGAAGGTGGTCACCTATGACAGGTGAGTCAAGAGGTGAAAATAATACTTTTGAAAATGGTTGGTGCCTTTGGTCAGTGGTCAATTGGGTTGACAGAAGGAAATTTAGATGTTTTCTTTTGAGTCTTCTTTAGAGGTTAGTGGATAGAGTTGTTTATTTCAATCTTGATTCTATTCACTGGGTTGGAAGAGGGGTACCGCTGTCAGACTCATGTCAGATATGAAGAGCCTTGCCCTGGGCATGCATCAGGAATTGCAGGCATTTTGATCTGTGCTTATCAGAAAGCAGTATGTGTGGTGAATGGATGTGGAGTCAAATGACCCATGTTTATGTGACATCTCACGCCTGCTGGCTAATTCCCTCATCTTTCTGACCACCCAATCTTCAGTCTCAGTTTCCTTAACTGTAAAGTGGACACAGCAGTACTGATTTCACAGGCTTGTTGTGGAGGTAAAAAGTCACATAAGATAGTAATCTGTGGTGGTTACACAAGTTGATCCAATGAACATTGATGGAGCCATTTCTATCATGGCAGGTACCGAGAAACCTGGCCCTCCTCTGTTGCTCTTTCCTACAATGAAATCAGCTCTCAAGCCCCGGTTGGCTTATATGTAAATAGAAAAATAATATGACCAAAGTAAACAAAAGTGGGAAATTGCATTTGTATAATTTAAAAATGGTTTATTTTTTAAAAATTCAAGTCATTTGTTTTCATTCAAGCCATTTCCTCTTGATTTGAGTGGATTATTGTTTTGTTGTAATTGCACTTTGCTTAGAGTTTTCCCCAGTTCGTTTCAAGACCAGATACCATTCTTTTGTTGATATAACCACTGACCTTATTAAAAGTTTGTCCAGATAAATCATGATTTTTAAGATAAGAGGGACACTAACACAAACATGGAAAGCTGGTCACCATATGGAGGCTGGGATAAGCAACTGCTCTACAATTGGTTAATGGGGGCACATTTTAGCCTACAGTTCTTATTTATCTTTTCAATCCATTTGCAACCTCACTAGGAAGTGGGGAGGAGCTGAGAGTTTACTTGCAGATTTGTACAGAGTGTTACATTTTGAAGAAATTTCCAATGCATTTTGATTCAGACAAGCTTTTGTTGGCTGAGAAATTATGTGATGCACCCAAAATGCTTTTGCAGAGTGTGGTGTTGAGTGCCATTTTGTTCCCATGAACTAGAAGTTCAGTACAAAAGGCCAGGATTGAGAAATGCAGTCTGACATTTTATATACTTACATATATCTCACTTACGGCTGTGCCACTCCTGAAAGTTAAAAGTTTTCCAAGTATAATTGGGGTGGAGGGTGGAGAAACCCTCAAAGCCTAAGAGGTGCAGAGACATCTCATTTGTAGGGCAATTCAGACTTTCCATTCTTTTATTGTGTGTCCCTGATGGAAAGCTCTTTAACATTAAAAGTAAATAATGTTTTTTAAGCTATAGCACTCAGATTAGTGAGTTTAAATATTATTGTGTATTTGTAACCACAGCCAGATTATTTGATAATGCCTGTCTTTATCGATTATCAGAGAGCACTTGGAATGCTTTTCTCCTATTTTATGAAGTTTTGTTTCATGAGAGGAGATAGATGTTTTAAAATATGATAATGAGTTTATAAAACTTCAGTTTGAGATGTAAAGAATGGCTGTTGGGGAGAACTGAGCGTGCCCAAAGCAGAAAGGCTTTTACTACTACCCTCCAGGTTGACCTACTTTTAAGTAGCAACAGGTGAGCCTTTTGATCTACATGAGGAGGAGTGAGTGTCTTCATTGAAATGTAATTGTTTTACTTCTCTGCCCTTGTATTAATTTGTCTGCATATTTATTTATTGAAAATGTAATTATCTTATTGATCTGCATTTCTCAGGATGCAAGAGGAATTTCTTATAATCCTTCCCTCCTATCAGAGTCTTACATTGCACTCTTTCATTCGCACATGACTAAATCATAGGCATCTAATAAAGAGTCATCTTCCACTAACTAGCAGAGTAAGACTGACCAGCTTACAATTAGTCAATAACTTGAGTTACTGCGTCCTACAGATTTCTACTTTGCAGTGTCTCTTGCCTGTGCTGCCTCATTCATTTCTAACACTGCTCTGCCAGCCCAGGCTCTGATCCATGCATCACTAGACTAGCTGCTCATCTATCTAATGCAGTTCTTTCCTCCACAGTGTTGTCAAATTAGTTTTCCTAATGTTGGTACTTTACATCTTCCCCCTTCCTGCTTAAAGTACTGCCATGGTTCCTCATTGGCAGCTGGCAGAGCAACCAGCTCCAGGTTGAAAATATGTGTTTTGTGGAAACATTCTGCTTTTGGGAAAACTGTCTTCTAATGTCTTTGCCTGCCAAGTATAAGCCTTTCGTTGTAATGTGCTGTGACTTGCTAATGATTGCTGGACTGTGCAGGTGAACTACCGTTGGTCATCTGGTCATGATGCGAGGCCACTAGGGGGCTCCAGGCAGACTGGATCAATAACTGTGACTTTGGATCTCATAAGGGAGGGTTTCCCTGAGCTAGACGGGATTCACTCTCTACATCTTTTCTCCCTGAACATTATGCTTTTTGTGAGAGAAAGAAGCAAATAATAGGAAGTAAAAAATATAGTAGATTCTCATTATTCATGGTGGTTATACACTATGAAGTTATGTGAACACCAAATTAGTGAATACTAAACCATTGTGCCTAGGGGAAATATAAAGTTTTGGTTCCTGCAAGCCTCCTTTGGTCACAACATTTTTGTCAACTGATCAGTGCATAACCTTGTTTTATGCATGTTGTTTTTAAAGACATTTAATATATATTATTGATTTATTGACGTTGACCTCATGACCAGCAGCACTGTAACTCATGCCTCAACAAAGCTTTTCTGATGCACATATGTTCTCTGTAAGGCACATCACAGCCTTCTTACATAGTACTGCACTTGGGGGCCATTTTAAACAGCAAAGTTACCAAAAGAAAGCACAAAAAATGCAAAAAAAAAATTATGGCACTAACTATACCATGAAGAGAACACTTGTTTACACTATGAGAAGTGAAACAAGACAGCAGAGCATCACTTGGTTTAACCTCAGTTGGGAACATGCAGCTCAGATTCTTTGCCTATTCTGTGCATGCACATGTTTGCAAATGACTGCAAAAGTGGGTAAATAATGATTTGGGGATTATAAATAAATTTTAGTGAATAGACGAATTCAGGAATATGGATTCCACAAATAATGGGGATCTAAGGTATGTTAGCCTATTCAGCTTTCATAGATGTCTATAATTTGGCAGAAGTCGATTATTTCAGATGCCGTCTAACTCACCTTCTCACTCTGAGATTCTATTATTGTCTTGGGATTAAAAAACCAGTCAGTTCAAATGTCTGTACCTTTTGTGTCTAAAATGCAGCACAGTGAGGAGATATTCAGAAAGATATGGGAAGACACAGGAAGGTCCCTTCTAAGGCTTTCTCTTCTCATGGCTGCAGGATGATTGTGGCAGTTCTGAGCATCCCATCCAGACATAACAAAAGAGGAACTGTTTCTTCCTGTGTGTCTTCTATTAATATTAGTGAAAAATCCTTCCCTGAAGCATTCCAAAGGATTTCCTCTCACATCGCATTGTCTAGGAATATATCACAAGTCTAACCATTCACTGGTAAGGGTAAGGAGTTGATCATAATTGATTTAAACCAATCCTGATTCACTCCCTTGGACTAGGGCTGCACACACTTCTTCTGAAGTACATGACTTTGTAGAGAAGGTAATTTTGAATAAAACTGGGGCTCTGTCAGGAGAAGTAAGGGAAATAGATTTGGGATAATCAGGCAGTGTCTACCATACTTAGTAAAGGAGTGTGCATTAATATATGGAAGAATTTTAATCTTAAATTGAGGTTGTGCTTTACTTTTTGTTAGAGTTTCTAGCATCCAGAAGACTGCCAGGCCAATTCTGCAGTGCCCTTCTGTATACTTAACTTCTCCTTGGAGGGAATCTTCGGAGTCAGTCTGTCCTCAGTCACATAAGAAAGAAATTCTCATCAGAACAATGGGGGAGAATTGTGGGCAAGAACTTAAGGGACTTCACTTGCTATGGTAGAATAAAACAGGGTGCCAATCTGTGCTACTACTCCTTTGAGATATGGAGTCTGATTGCCTGCCTTTTGAGTTGGGCTGATTTTTGCTGATTGCCTGATCAATGAAGTGTAGTGAAAGTTCTGGGACTTCTGAGGCTAGGTTGTAAAAAATCTTTCAACATTCTCCCAGACCTCTTGGAATACTTGCTCTTGGAATCTAGCCACTATGTTGTGAAAAGTCCAGGTATTCCCTGGAGAAGAACCAAGGTGCCTGGATGATAGCATGGTTGAGTTCCCATCTTCTCATTTGATAGCCAGCATCAACTTGCCAGGCACATGCATATGCCATTGTGGAAGTAGATTGCCCAGCCCCAGGTGAGCCTTCCCAGCTGATGCCTCATGGAGCAGAAATGATTTATCTTCCCTGAGTTCTACTCCAAATGCAGATTCATGAGCAAAATAAATGATTATTTTTGTTTCAAGGCACTGCATTTTGGGGTGGTTTGTTATTCAGTCATAAATAACCAGAACACTTACCACAAGAGAAAGCTAGACTGCAATAATTCTAGCTGGATGCTTCAGAAACCAAGAGACTTTCAATTAGACTTTTATTAATCACTGTGTTCCCAGTGTAGTGCTCAAAAATGCTTGAGTGAGTGAACAAATGGCCATTTTCCCCTTACTGCCTTTAGAATAGTCAGAGAAAAAGAAGAAACTTTCAGGCTATTCTTTTCTAGGAATATGATTTCAAGCTTTGGTTCTGATTTTTTGGAACATCCAGAAAAATCCTAGAATCATAGGGTTGAAAGGGAGCATGTGCAATTTGTCACCCTGCCCCAGGGTTACATGGCACTTCATTCATATGCTTCCCAGTTGGTTTTATTGCCTCTTTAACTTTTCTCTTGAAAATCTCCAGAGAAAGAAAGCATAGAATTTAGCTTTTGGTGACCAGTGAGTCATTGATATTAGTCAAGGAAACAGAGAGAAAAACCCTGTTTTTCCTTAATTTAAAACAAATAAAAGATTTTTATCTATTCTTTTCCCTTTCTATCTCTACGTTTTATACAGTGAAGTCCACTGTGTTTTGAAATAATTTTCTAACAGGTTACAAAATTCCCATTTCCTTCATCGGGATATTTACAACAGTCCACAGTGTAGAGCACAGCCCTCTCTGGAGCATGGCGGTCCACCTCAGTGGCTAGTGGAGTCCAGGTTTCTGTGATGGGGACGTTGCCTTGAGTGGCAAGGCACAGCAGATATCACAGAAACAAATGTTAGGGTTAAGTTTGCCACTTGTCTGGGCATCACTTTTAAATGCCTGGGCATGTAGGCTCACTACCAAGATGACTGGCCTCTTCAGAACTCTTCAGATGTATTTTATACATGGAGGACATTTTTCTTTAAGGGGAAAATTATGCCCAATGAAGATGTGTGTGTGTGTGTGTGTGTGTGTGTGTGTGTGTGTGTGCATTTGCTAAACATTAAAATACCTGAGCCTCCCTATAAACACAGTGAATCAGAATGGCAGTGGGGCAGGAATTTGCTTTTCTAATAAGCTTCTCCAGTTATTTAAAGGTCCTGACACCTCCTTCCCCTGCAGGAAGACAGGTGGTTTGTGAGCAACCATCTCAAGAAAAAGCCTTCAAGAGACACTGAGAGATGAACATCCCACCTTGTATTGTTCCCAGAATAACTTGTCAGGAAGTAGAACCTGAAGAGAGATCTCTGGGACTCCATAAGTGGTATCTAGTAGAATCTTAGAACTGCAATCTTTAAACTCTGGATGCATCATTTTCTATTTTAAACTTCTACCAGTGATGTTCTTATGCAGAAGACCTGTTCAATACAGTTTTTGAGCATCTTCAAAATCCTGCATTATTATAGACCTTGTCTTACCCAAGGGAGACAAGTCTTACCCAAGTGCATTATTATAGACCTTGTCTTACCCAAGTGAGAAATCAAAGGGAATGGATATTTGTCTGTTTAAGATAATACTTTGACACTTCAGGGTTTGGGGTTAGAGTATTTTGTTTCCTGTGATGTAATGACAACTTTTGGTCACAAAAACACTGTGGTAGATTGTTACAAAATGGCTCCCAATAAATCACACCTCCAAGAATTGAACCTGAACTGGTCTAATGACTTGCACTGCACAAGTTCTGGGGCTGTGTCCACTTTCATTCTCTTGCTGCCTGGCCATGTAAAGAAGCTGAGACTGGCCTCCTTGAGAGTGAGAGGCCAAAGGGAGAGAGAAGCCCTGGAGGACTAATGACCACAAGCAGTGGGAGAGCCTTAGCTGTTCCAGCTGTCACAGATGAGGTGTCAGGTGTGTGAGTGGAGCTGTCTTGGATTCTCTAGCCCCAGTTCATCTGCCAGCGGACTGCAAAGGCACCAATGAGCCCAGAGAACTCATGGAGCCGAGATGAGAGACCTGGCTGAGCCCATCCTAGATTACAGAATTATGAGCAAATCAATAGTGGTTGTTTTAAGTCACTAAGTTTAGGGGTGATTTGATACATAGCAGCAGGTAACTGTAACAAACATGGTGGGAAGCGTGGTCCTCTGCATCACATGACACTGCAGGGCAGTGGGAAGGAAAGAAGTACTATGGAACAGCTGAGCAAGGTGGTGCTGTGCTTCATTTTTCTCTGAAGAATTGACGACTCAGTGTCTTGTGCATACTTCTGTTTGGTGTTAATAATACTGTAGTTTTGTTTGTTTCTAGGTTGCTCCCACTGTAATGCAAGCTCTTTGTAGAAGGTGCCATATTTCCGTCTTTATGTAATTCTAGAGCCTAACAGTGTTTGCCATGTAGAAGTTACTCCAGATATGTCTGTCAAAAAAACAAAAACAAAAATGGTGGATCGCTCAAGGTCAGGAGTTCAAAACCAGCCTGAGCAAGAGCGAGACCCCGTCTCTACTAAAAATAGAAACAAATTAATTGGCCAACTAAAAATATATAGAAAAATTAGCCGGGCATGGTGGCGCATGCCTGTAGTCCCAGCTACTCGGGAGGCTGAGGCAGGAGGATTGCTTGAGCGCAGGAGTGTGAGGTTGCTGTGAGCTAGGCTGACGCCATGGCACTCTAGCCTGGGCAACACAGTGAAACTCTGTCTCAAAAACAAAAAAAAAACAAACCCAAAAAGAAATGATGTGCTAGTCTATTTTGTGAAGGAATAGAAAGGAAAGGGGGCACTTTTTAATACCAGCAAAGAGGATTCTAGAGAAAAGAGTTAATGATTTCTTGAATGAATTAATGATTTCTTGTTTTTTGAGTTGAACTGTGTTTGTCTTTCCTTTCTATTTCACTTCCAGGATGTTTAGTGCTTCCTATATTAATCCTTCTGTCTGTGATAATTACCGCTGCTACCTAGAAAAAGGATATAGAGCTTCAGGGTAGAACTTCCACCCCCATGATTTCATTCCATTCATCTTATTTGACTGATAGGAAGAGACAATTTCATCTGTGTCTATAAACGGGAAAATACAACAAATATTTAAATGTCTTTAGTGGCAATATCTTGTAAGGTCACAAAATGAATGTGACTCCATTCTTGAAAGCTGGTATGTGCACGGGAGTATGTTTGTGTGTCTGTGGCTGCTTTAGAGAGCTTTGGGTTTATTTATAAGTCTCTTGTACTGTTTCCCTCTTTCCCTCTTTGTTTCTATTTCTGTCTTTTATTTTCTGTCTTCCTTTCTAAACACCTGTTTTGTCTCTTTACCTTATTTAGCATTAAAATCAACCTGCAGTAGATCTTTTATTAATTATGTTTATTATAGATGATTTGTACTTTTTGCTCTTAATCTAAATATCAAGTAAATAGAATGTTATATAGTTATCTCTTTGGAAACTCCTTAAATTATAAGGAAGTTTTTTTTCTTAGATAACCTTAACTGGTTACTTTTCTACGGGTGGTGGCCTTAAATGTTAAAAAAATGTTCTTTCTACTAGTTGAGACCCTGAATATGATGCTTTTAAGGTCCCATTTCCTCTTTCCAGTCATCTGGAATTTAGTAAATGGGGAAAGGAGAATGAAGTTTGGATCTTACTCAGAAGCCCTCAGAGGACTTTCCTGCTTCAGTTCAGGGCCAAGACCCCATTGGAATGGAAGCCCCGATGACAGTCAGCCTTGGGCTCGCTGGCTGGTCAGCAGCTTCCTGGAGGCTGCTCACTGCCTCACCTCTCGAGCCCCCTCAAGTGTGGAGCAGGGCTTTCCATTGCTGTCTCCTTTACTTTCCCTCCCCCCAGGGCAGAGATTTCCTGGGACAGGTTTCTTCTGCATTTGAAGAATCTCACCATCCCTACTGGGACCCTGGGGAAAGACGAAGTGTGAGATACCATGATTCCTCCATCCATGATGAATCCCCATCCATGACAAATCTGCTTAGTTTTCTCTCTTTTCTCTCTTGCAAACTCCATCAATCCTGAGTTCTTGGTTCTATCTTGGAGCTGTAACTCTAAGGTCATAATTTCTAAACCCTACATGTCACACAAGCATGGCAGAGACTGCCACTGTCCACCAAGGGCCATTCTCTCCTTCACTTCCCAGCCTTACTTGCAGTTATATGTGCCCATGTAACTGAGTTCTAGAAAGTGGAAGGTGAATGAATGTGATGTCAGCTGCTTTGGCCCCGTATAAACCTTCCATAGTTACTCCTCTGTTCTCTTTCCCTGTTTTCCCCAACTGTAATGTCAATGCCCTGGATGACTGTGAAGCATCATGTTGGAAATGACAGAGCTGTCATCAGCTTGTGTCTTTATGGAGCAGACCTCTCTCCCCCAAATCTGGAACCACCCTGGATTGTTATGTAAATGAAAAATTAACATTATTCGGGTTGAGCCTTTGCATTTTGGGCATTGATAACGTTTAGCTTACCCTGACTAATAAACCAAGATAATTTAACAATTGTCTCAGTGTTCAGTGAAGAATTTCAACCTAAGACATTGACACATATTAAGTGGCTTATAGTAGAAAGCACTCTACAGTGACTATTCCAAAGCACAGCTTGTATTTCAGGTAGAAATCTAATCTCCTGCCATGTCACAATGTATCAATTAGCCTTTGCTGCTCAACAAACTGCCTCCAAATGGCTTAAAACAATAACAATTCAAGTAGTTAATATTAGCTCACAGTTCTGTGTGTGACAATCACCTGTGCAGTTCTTTTGGTCTTGCCTGGGCTCAGTCATGCAACTGCAGATCAGTGGGCTGGGGCCAAGCGAGATGTCCTCATTGGCCAAAGCAAGTGGCATGGCCAAGCTCAGATTTGGGGGGTGGTGAAATAGAATCTTCTTGATGGAATTGATGGGAAGAGCTGCAAAATACTGTGGCTTGCTTTGGTCAATCTACCACTCCTGAGTCATGGATGTACCTGAAGTGCCATATTGCTAAGCAACCTCATAGGAGGTGGAAGAGCAAGGGCAGGAGTCAGAAGAGAGTCTAGTGCCTGTGCAGCACTTTTTTTTTTGCTATGGGCCCTCAGAAAAGTCACTTACCTACATTGCCCCACTCTAGAACTGAAGCACAGAAAAATTGTTAAGCTCAGGAATTGCTAAGATCCCATCCAATACTCTAATTTTATCTTTCTTTCCTAGCAGAGGACGGGTTCAAAGTACACATTATGGTAACTGAAAACATACTTGAGTATGTTGTTTTATGCTCATGCAGGGGCACCTCCTGACCAGTCAAACCCCGAGGCAAGACTCAGAGCGAACGGGTAGGTGCCAGTGCCAAGGGCACTGCCAGGGCAGAGCGGGCCAGCCCAGCTGTGGCCACTTCCCTCTCCTTTCAAGTTTAACTCGGGTGAGTGGGAGGTGGAAATCCATTTTTATTTCTCGTCTGCTTCCTGCCGATTGTGATTCTTCCATTAATGCCCTGTGCAAGTTGAATCTCACCTCCACTGTCCTCTGCAGGGCCAGTTTCTCCTTTTATAGGTGTTTTCTTTTGCAAGGGTGGTGGATTGATGTGGCCACATTTTCCAAACACAAATAAGCCAGAATGGAAGGCGCCCTTGAAAGCGTCGTGCTTGGAGCAAAGTCCTGGAACTCCGTGGTGCCTCGGCCGCCCGGGGGTCCCCTCTCGCTCTGCTCGGCTGCTTCTTGCTTTGCCAGCTAGTCTGCCAGTCAGGGAGGGCAGGTGGCAGTGGTGACGATGCAATTCTCTGCTTTAAGAAATCAGAGATTCAAAAACTTGAGGGGAGAAGACATCAGGTATAGTGTCCTCTGCGGGTGGGGGCAG
Organism: Lepilemur ruficaudatus; assembly: GCA_963574885.1. Lineage (NCBI taxonomy): Eukaryota > Metazoa > Chordata > Mammalia > Primates > Lepilemuridae > Lepilemur > Lepilemur ruficaudatus. The sequence continues at coordinate 82,283 of CAUYRT010080520.1, forward strand.
AATAGTGAATTTTGTCTTTTACCCCAAGAAATGGCTATAACGAGATGTTCTGTGGCTTTTTACACTCCTCACACTTCCTGCCCCACATGTTTCTCCAGAGATTCCTCCTAGGAGGCTCAGCCTGAATAGAGCCCTTTGTGCAGCCTCTTCCCCTCCAGCCTCTCCATGTTTTCTTACAAATAGAACCACGGGCAGATAAAGTGCTGGAAGGGAAAAGGAACCACAGAAGTGCAGCCTCTATGCTTAAGGTGGGGAGCGGCTGTCCTGTGACCGAGGGGAGGAAGGAGCTGAGGGACAGAGCTGGGGTGAGTATCCTCAGGGCTCTTTGAATCCCCTTGGCAGCAAGTCCCCTAATGCTCCCTCCACTCCAGCCCCAGTCCCACAGGCTGCCGCCCTGCCCTGGGGCTCTGCAGGGCTGGTGCCCCCAGGAGAGTTCAAAGGCCCCGGGGCTTGGGATTTCTGAGCTGGGGTTAATTCTCTGCTTGAAGATAATGATGAAGACCATGGTGACGATGGTGGCTGTGGAGCAAGAGGAGAAAAAGAAGAGAGTGAAGGGTAGGAAAGATTTAAATGGAGCTTCTTACCCTGTCCCACAAGTGATAGAGCTTTTGGATAAACATGGAGACCCCTTTTATTCCAATATGGCTGCTTCCAGCAATCAAGATTGAAACCCAGGAAGGAAACCGTAGCCAGTGACTCACTGCCCTTTCTATGCTGTGAAGCTCTTCAGCAGAAGGCCTGCCCTGGAGAGAGCCCCACTCTGGGTCAGTTTCTTTGAGAATAAAACATTAAACAGGGTTAGCAGATTTCCAGTTAGGCTTAGTGACTCAATCTCTGGTCAACTGTTTAATGACAGTGTTGGGACAATATAAAATAGTGACTTTTGAAAGAGAGACCATAATTGTGATCTACGATGACCATTATTGACAGCAAATGGGGACAACTGTGTGTGTGTTACAAGCCCAGTCAGGAAGAGGATTAGGATACAGATGAGAAGGAGAAGAAGTTGGAGACTGTGGTTAACTATGGATTGTTGCTAAAAGGCGAGGGGGGTCTGGGAAGAGCAACAGACAACACTGTTGAGTTGGCCAAGGATATTTTATAAGTCTCAGCAAAGGGGTAAAAAGTGACAAGATGCTTTTGATATAAAACTGATACCATGGAGAGGCGGGGAGAGAGAAGAGATGACTGAGAGGCTGGGGACCTTGTACAAGAGTTTTGTGTAAGAGGGCCATGAATGGGATTTCTTAGAGGCCTTCCATCCAACTTGCTTAAGATGTTTCCTAATCCACTTTGTCCAGGGCTGGCCATGATGAAAGATTAGAAAGAACTTGTGTAACCAATAAATCCCCAGCCTTGTTAGTCTGCATCCTGCAAATAAGAGTGTACTTTCTTTTAATATCCCAATTAATTTCCTAGAGTACCCATTGGCCTAATTGCAGGAAATTAGTTGCTCTCAAAAGTTCCCCAGCTAATTCTAGGATAACTTCCTTACTACATAATTAAAAGGGCTCCAGTAAGTTACTGCTCTGAGAACAAAGGGATAGGGTGCTTGAAAGGCAAATTCTGGGTTGTGTCCAGAAGGCAGAGACTTTTTGTTACTTTCAGAAGGCAATGTTTTTTCACCTTTCAAGAAAGCTAAGTTGGTCTCTGCAGGTACCTTGTTGCAGTGCAAGCAATCTCATTAAGTGCCTACTATGTACCAGACACTTTGTAGGGTGCAATATTAGATGAGATATGGATCTAGTTGTATAACCAAGTCTCAAAGTAGTAGTGACTTTAATAGCACAGATGTTTATTTCTCTCTGTGTAGAAGTCTGGCTGGCTTGCTGGCTATGCTCTACAAAGACATTCAAGGTCCCAAGTTTATTTTATCTTGCTGCTCTGCTATCCCTAGGGTGTTGTCCTTGCCCATGTGTTCTAAGGTGGCCGATTACCACATCACATGCCAGCCAGAGCAAGGAAGAAAAGGGAAAAGAGGACAAGCCTGGAAATTGCACACATTTTTTTTTTTCACATCTCAGAACTTAGGCACATGTCCACATGTGGCTGCAAGGGAGGTTGAACATGCAGGTTTTACTCTGAATGGCCATGTGTCCAGCTATTGTAATATAAATGCTATTACATTAGAAGACAGAGAAAGCATAAAATGAGTGGAAAGTGTAGCTTTTGCCAAAGGCATCTAATATACATATATCATATTTTTTAAATTTAATACTCACAATAACTTTATATTCTCCCTGGGAAATTTGGGCATAGAGAGACACCTGCCATTGGCTGAACCTCCCAGGAAACAGAGGGCAAGAAAGGCTAAAGAATGCAGAGAGCAGAGGACAGAAATTTGGGAATGGATTTGAGAGCGAACAGGTCAAAAGCACCTACATCATCTGGAAGTCACTGTGGACTTGGCATGTGGGAGAGTCCGTACATCTCCAATAAAATGAAAATACTTATTTGATGGATATGTGCCAGAAGAATATGTGCGTAATCAAAGGGTTTAGGAAAAAAGCGAATTCGGATAGTGTGGAGTTTGAGATTTATAGTACAAGGTCAAAAGGGAACTAGTTTGCTAATTGTTTTCTGAAAAATTTTATCCCTCCCCCACCAAGATATACATGGCGAAGATGTCTGTGAACATTTGATAGAACATCAGCAATTGAGAGTAAATATAAAATTAACACCAGATCAAATTTCTCTGTTGTCCACACTAGCTTGGAGCGATGCTGGTATCAGTACAGTGTAGGAGTAAATCTGTTAAAATATGCCATCCAATATTTGCCCAAACGTTCTCAATTTCCCAAATGTTCCCTGATCTCTTTTACCTCCTGGCCTCTCCACGTGCTGTTCCATATGCAACTCCACCCCCTACATCTCTTTTCCCATCCCCATCTCTAAATGGGGAAACAGTGGCCTCAAGGCCACACGTGGCCCTCCAGATCCCCAAGTGCGGCTCTTCGACCAAATCCAAACTTCACAGAACAAATCCCTTTATTAAAAAGAATTTGTTCTCTAAAATTTGGATTCAGTCAAAAGGCCACACTCAAGGATCCAAAAGGCTGCATGTGGCCCCAAGGCCACAGGTTCCCCACCCCTGTTATGGTTAGTCCCTTCTCATCCATTATGCCTGAGCTAGACACCCCTGCCTCTAAAAGGCTCCCTCCCAAATTGGGATTAGATTTGTCCTCTGTGCACACTACTGCTACTACTAAGCTGTGACTACTGATAGTAATAATATTAATAGTTAACCCTTAGTGAGCACTTACCATGTTTCCAGGGCTGTGCTAAGTGCTTTCTTTATCTCATTTTAACAACCCAATCAGGCGTGTATGATTTTTATTCATATTTTAGGGATGAGGATGCTGAAGCTCAGAGAGGCTTAGTGTGTTAGTTTCTTGGGGCTACCATACCAGTTAACACAAATTTGGTGGCTTAAAACTTGGCTGGACTGAAGCACCAGGAGCCAGACTGTGTCACTGAAAGCCTCTATTTACCCCTCACAGTGTCTGGGTGGTGATGCATTTTCAACAACTGTGTGCTGAATGAATACATCAATAGCAGGTACATTGCAGAACTGTTCAGAGTATGGTGTTCAATCTGAGTCACTGCACTGGCTGCATAATCCAACACCCCCTCCTGCTCTCTTGGCTTCTTACCCATTTTTGAAGCTTCTGCTCACCTCCTGGGCCATGTGGCTATTGCTGGAGCCCTTGCAGAGCACCCGGAGTGGGCTGGAGTCGGTGTGGCCCTCCCTCACGCCAGGTACCCTGAGTGCTGTCTGCGCTGGGTACCCCTCCACTTCTGGACTCGATGAAGTGCCACCCCCTGGGATGGACTCCAGTTCCATGAGCAGTTGAAGAAGGACTAGGTGACACAACTCAGAAATGTGGGGGGTCACCTCCCTATGGGATAAACCTCTGTCAGTAGGAAGCAGGGAAATTTAGACTCACAGATCATCTGGAAAAAGACACTATAACAATGTCTGCTTTTGCAGATGCCTCTTGACAGGATGTAAAGATTGTGTATCACTTTCAAATATTTCTATGACATTTTCTACAAGGTCCCAAAAGTTCCTGGATTGTAATGAGAATCATATATATATATTGTATATGATATATGTAAATATGAAACATACTATAGGATTTATATACATAAATATATATTTTATATAATCTAAGATTTATGTATAAAATATATTTTATATATAAATATATATAAAATATAAAATACAACATTATATCTATGTGGCAAAAACCCTGCATTTTCCTCCTCCCACCTCCCCTTACCTACTGAAAAGCCAAGTTATGATCTTAGCATTTTCCATTCTCATTGTATTCACCAAATGGTGCTTTTATTAAGGTGCTTATCAGCTAGTTGCAGGCATTAGGAATACAGACATGATGAAATGATAAAAAGTGGTGGGGACTGTGTGAAGAGAGACCTGGGCCGTGATTCCAAGGAGGAAGCCGGGAGCTCGGCTGGGAAGATCTTGGAGGTGGTAGCAGTGAAGTGGGGCAGGGGGTTCGTAAATCAATCCAGGGGGGTGGGGAGGGGAGGAGGCGATGTTGGGGGCACAGCAGGGAGGCTGGAGCTCACAGTCACGTGTCCTGGGACCACTTCTTCCAAAGTTTTCTTGCCTGGACTCTATAATAGTCCTTTTTGTAAAAAAATGAGATAAATTTACATAATGTAAAATGAACCATTTTAAAGTGAACAATTCAGTTGCATTAGTACTATCACAATGATGGATACTCATCACCTCTGTTTCCAAAACATTTTCATCACCCCACAAGAAAACACTGAAGCCATTTAGAAGCAGTGTTATGGACTGAGTGTTTGTGTCTCCCCCAAGTTCATGTGGCAGAGTCCTAATCCCCAGTGTGCTGGTGTTTGGAGGTGGAGCCTTGGGGAGGTGATTGGGTTTCAGTGAGGTCCTGAGAGTGGGGCCTCCATCATGGGATTAGGGTCCTTTTAAGAAGAGGGAGGGGCATGAGATCTCTCTGTGTGTGCACACCAAGGAAGGCCATGTGAGGACATAACCAGGAAGAGGGCCCTCCCCAAGAACCCCTGCACCATGCTGGCACCCTGATGTTGGACTTCCCAGGCTCCAGAACCATTGGAAATAAATGTGTGTTGTTGAAGTCATCGTTTCAGCAGCCTGCGTGGACTAAGACAGGCAGTCACTCCCCAGCCCCTTTTCCTCCCAGCCTCTGGCAACCACAAATGTGCTTTCTGTGTCTATGGATCCAGCCAATCCAGGTATTTTATATAAGTGGAATCACATGATAGGTGACGTTTTGTGTCTGGTCTCCTGTTATGATCTTTTTAATGTCTTTCATCTTTCTCATTGTTCCTTCCAATCTGTCCTCCATAGCAGTCACATTGCTCTTTCTCAACCTTGAAGCTGAGTGCGCCACTCCCTTTCCTAAAACTCTTCAATGCTTTCCCATGCCCTGAGATAAGCTTTGCCCGCAGTGCCCGCTGCTTCTCTGGCATCATTCCCAGGCTTTCCCCACCCAGGTGTCCGAACTCACCCTATTCAGCTCTGCACAGGCAAGGCCTTGCTGTATGCTGTGGCCTTTGCCTGGACCACGCTGTCCTCACTCACACACTCTGCCTTGAGTTAGAAGTGGCTTCCTCCTGAGAAACTCCAGATGGGGCCAGTACCTCGTAGTTGCTGCCACTCTCTTTTGCATCATCTGGTTAAATGCCAGTCTCCCCATTGCTTCCTGAGGATAGGCACTGTGTGGGTCTGGCTCACTCTTTACCTCTAGCACGTGGGGAGCTGTCAGTCACGTCTGTTTAATGCAGGGAGGCAGGAAGGGAGATACTTTCATGGGCTATCAGGTAGAGAAGTTTTTGAAAGAAAGGTTCAGATAGTGGGCTGTAGGGTTATGGCTGGGGAGAGCCTTGCATGCTAGAAGTTTAGAATCTATCCTGTAGGTCAAGGGTTAACAAATCTAAAGACTGCAGGGGGCAGGCAGGAACCATGGTGGGGGAAAGGCCAAGAAGGGTGCAGAGGTGGTGGTGGGGGTGCGGTGGGCCGGGGGAGCAGGCGCCAGGGACAGGGCAGCCTCTGCTCAGCGTCAGCTGATTATTGCCAGGTGGGAATGTGGGCTTGGAGTCACTAGGCTTTCTGAGTTTTAAAGAGAAGCCAGAAATGTGTGTGTGTGTGTGTGTGTGTGTGTGTGTGTGTGTACACCGGCGTGCATGAAATCTCTGTTTTCAAATATTGTATCTAAATCAAGTTTTTGAAAAACACAGTGCGAGCCAAACAAAAGCCATCTGTGGGCCGGATTTAGCTCAGAGGCTTCCAGTTTTCAGCCTCTGTTAGAGGCATTAAAGGTGCCTGAGCTGGGTGGTAACAGATTGAAAGTGGCACTGTAGGAAGATAACTGTGCAGGTGATACATGGGATGTCTCGACAGGGGAATTGTCAGGAGGCAAGAAAACCATCCAGAAGGCTGGCACACCAATTCATGGCTCAGAATGCAGTGCCCATTGAGCACTAGGTCTGTGGCACACTGTGGGGACACTGTGGGGCTGTTCCAGAAGAGAAGACTGAGGTGGCACCTGCAGGAATAAAACCAACACGTTCTTCCTCTCTCTACCTCTACAGACCCACTCCCTGCAATATAGGGTTCTCAAAAGCCTCTGCCATCTTGCCCTAAGCAGATGCACAGTCTGCTGGTCACATGGCTGTTATCTGGGGTCTGACCTGATACCCAAGCTTGCATTCCTGAGTCTCTGTCTTGTTCCTGAGTCTCACTTCCCCCGTCATGGCTGGTGTCTTGGTTTTTTATGGCAGAGACCTTGTCTTGATAACATATCCAGTGCCTCAGCCCATCCAAGCACAGTCCCATGGCTTCTTAGATTTTAATGGTGAGTTTTTACTACTTTTTGACAGGCTTTGGGATCAGCTTGACTACTTCATTCATTTTCACCTGTTCCTGGATTTCCAGCTTTCTACAACTCCAGTTTGTGGGGCTACCTCTATTGCTTCCATGAGACCATCCTACCCTACTCCCTGGTGGTCACTGCTGCCTGAGGTGACTGCCTGCTGTTCCTTTTCCTTTGCGTGTGTGTTGTGTTCCATCTGCAGGCCTCGACTTCCCTGAGAGCCTGCAGAAGGCCCTGTCCTATCAGGGTATGCCCCTCCAGTGGGTGATCCAGTTCTTCATCCTGACCCTTTCTTGCCTCCCAGCTACATGCCAGGCCCGGATGAGGTGTGTCCACCCTCTCCTTAGAGACAACAGAAGTAAAAATGTGGAACATTTACATGCATTCCAGGGGTTTCGATGGGGCAAGGGTCAAGTTTAAACACTGAAAAAATTATGACATCCCTTGCCACCCATATGTGGTTTTAAAAAAAATCATAAAACTCCAAACTCCAAGATCACATGTATGTTGGAATTAAAATAGCCTCTTTTTCAATTTTCTGATCACAAAATTCTGGTTCAATTAATTAAATCCAAACCTCTCTCTTGTTTTTTGCCTGCTTTGACAGTGCCCTAAACGTATTAACGATATGGGGCCTGGGGTGAGGCAGATGAAGAGAGTAGAAAGGTTGTGTAGTGGTGAAGCCACCAAAAGGGGAGATCCAAGCAAAACATCCACGAGAACAGGCTTAAGGTGACAATAAAGCCATGAGTTTCTCTGGAGACTGGATGTCCCACAACTCCCTTATTTACTGAATTAATGGCATCTGTTGCCAGAAGGAAAGCCTAAAATTAAGTAATTAAGTCGTCATTGCCTAGATGTGAATTTCAAATCAGACTTGTTTTGAGTCCAAGCAAAGGCAAGCCAGGCTTGTTTTTAAAAAAATAGTTTTCATAAAATTCAAAAGCTTCTCAGTCCATATCAAGATCCAGCAGTGGCCAACTCAGATGGTAGAGATTTTACCAAAAGCTATAGAGCAGGGAAAGGAGGAGGCAATTGGCAGGAGGGAAGTTTCTGGTAGGCAGGAAGGAGAAAGCCCCGCTTGCACTGGGTGAGGAGTTTGGAGGGCCGGGAGAGAGCAAGAGGTCTGATTCATGCGATATTATTCCATCTCATGACCACAATGGCCATGTCAGCTGTCAGACAGCAAAGTGACAGCCCCACAGCTCATAAAGGCAGACACACCAGCTCTGCTTCCTCCAACAAGCAGGGCAGTGGGGAATCTCTGCAGAGGACAGTCCGAACCTTGTCTGCAGGTCTCCCCTCCACTGCTGGGAGAAATGCCACCACTCAGGGACCTCCTGTGGAATGAGGAGAGGGAGAAAGCCTTCTCAAGAGAGAAGAAAAAGCCTTGCTATGGAGTCTAAACTTTGAATGTTTTTAATTGACTGCTTTAAATATTTTTCTTTTGTTTTTCTGCCATCAGCAGATGTAGGGGCCTGAGGAAAAAAATACGCTTGTTGTAACAAAATAAAAGATCTTTTGCATAATATCTGAGTTGTAATGTGTACAGTTACTTGTAGCTACTCCTGATACTATGGCTGCAAAGGAGCTTAGAATCTTTTTCAATTTTGACTGTCACTGGGATAAGTGAGAGTTGATTACATGTGAAATAATTTGAGAAAACAAACTGTAAATGTTTGATGTTAGTGTTAATTTAGTCTTGACCTTTATTGTAGAATTAAATAAATTTAGCATCTTAGAATCTTAGGGTTAGAAGAAATCTTAGAGGTAATTTAATCCAACTTCAGCCCAACACAAAAATCCAAAGAAACATGTTGGTGTTTTTTTGATTCCCAGTGCCTTTACAATGCCTGGCGCATAGTAGGTCCTCATTAAATGTTTTAGTGGTCATTCAATATATTTGTTAGTTGATAAGAAGCAAACCAACATATCTTAGAATAAGTAGTCTAACTTCAAATCTAGAGTTTCATTCATCATAGACTAGACAAATTTAGCAGAGCCTACCATAGGTTCTAGCTTAGATACTAGAAACATCTAAATCAATGATTGTGTTGGAGATGTTAAGACTATGCAAAGGTTAAAATTCTGATTTTCTATGCTGACATGTTAGAATCAGGAATTAAAACACTTTGATCCATAAGAGTTCAAATAGTATTAGACCCAGTCCTTGTCTAAATCAAAAAATAGATTATAAAACCCTCTGAGATATTGAAAAGACATACCCTTCTTTATAGCCAGGTAGATTAAAGAATTATGACTTTAAAACATGCTTTTAATGTTGAAAATATAGATTTCACATCTGGGAATAAGGAAAAAAGCAGAGAATGAATTTTCTTCCTCAGAGATGAGCGATCTCCCGTATGAGAAGACCTATCTAGCATGCTGGCTGGGTAGTACAATTATAGCAGCAGCAGGGCCTGGAGACTTTCTGATAGGAATATTCACAGCAGGGAATGAGCCCAAATAATAAAATAAACTTTTCAAAATGATGAGGGCCCAGATTGTTGCACCTCCATGGCAACAGGAAAATGCAATATTTACGTCCTTATTTACCCTTCTATTCAACCAAAAAATGCATGGCATTTGCCATGGTAACGCCTACATCATATATGCATGTATCACTTCAGATATGTGGCCTGCTGTTCTAAAAACAACGAACACATACCAAGACGTAAGCGTCATGTGAAACCTCTACTCATTTTACAATGTTTTGATGGAAAAATATGTCCCGCTGGACCTTGACATCTTTTTTCTCAAGGACTGTTTTCCAGTTTCAGTGGCAGAAAACCCAGGTGTTGCTCTGCTCCTTTCTCTGCCTCCAAAGTCACAGTGAGAGTGATGTAGATGCGTCATCACAAGTAGATGTGGGGGGTAGTTTGAGGTAAGGGTGTCAGCGATAGGACAGTTGGAGAGGATTATGGTTTTGACAGGAAGGGAAAGATGGCTCTGTGGCCACAGTGCCTGACCTGGTGGTGCAGGGGAGTGCAGGGGACAGCCATCTGTATCCCAAGTGTGATTTGAAAAGCCTTGATATTCTCTTTTCTCCAAAAGATTTCTTCTCTGGATTTGCATTGAGCAATGAAATTCAGACAGTCACATCTTTCAATTATGGCAGCCATGTTGCCTCTTACAGTGTAATTAATTATCTAGGAGAACAAGACCTTAAGCCCAAAGCAGCCAGGATCATGTTGGCTCATGTGGATTGATGTATTGGCTTGCCCAGGCCCTAGAGGACCAGACTTGGGACTGACCAGGCAGGGTAGAGGAGAAGGAAGGTGTTGGGGGTGAGGTGCTGCTCGGATGGCTTCAGAGTTTTGGGACCTCAGAAGACCTGGACACTGGATGGCTGAGGAATGGGGGTCAAGGTACTGAAAGGAGCGAAGGGCCAGGAGAACGAACAAATAGTTCAAGAAATATTGATCGTGTCAGCTGCATGGCAGATACCAGGCTCTGAAAATAAACTTCACAGTTTTGTCTGTGGCTGTCTAGGCTTTCAGCTTTCTAATTTACCCTGCTGCTGGCCAGACATAAAAGTTTGGGGTTTGGCTGAGAAGCAAAGGTTCTGTGCTGTGTTGTACCACCCCCACCCCCCTCCTCTCCTGAGCCATCATGATAACATCTTTCCCACCTGCACGTCTCTGGGATGACCAGTGTGTCCGCAGGAGAGGGCAAACTTCCACTGCTTACCAACGCTTCCCGTCCTTATTTTATTTGGCCCTCCTCTTTGCTACTCTTCTTTTTTGCCAGTTGCGTGGCCACTATTTTTGGTAATTTCTGACCCAAATAATCTTGAGGACAGGTCAGAGCACCTTATCTGAGAGTAGGGGCATTGTGTTCTCTTCCCAGCTTAGTGTCCCACTGGGCAGCAGGTGCTTCTGGCTGCCTAGTCACGTTCGCCAGGTGAGGCTCTGCTGCAGTGATGAGCAAACATACTCCACCATCTCAGTGGCTTAACACAGAAAGCCTTATTTCTTTTGCAAGCAAGGCTTAGTGGTTCTCTGGGGTGTCTTCCTTCCAGGCCATTTTTCAGAGATGGAGGCTGCTAGATCTCCCAACAGTGCTTCTAGAAGTGGAAGAGAGAGTTGGAGGGTCATATACTGGCTCTTCCATATTCATCCCAGAAGTGGCTTTCATTCCCGGCCCATTGGCCTGAACCAGCCACATGGCCTACTCACCACCCAGGGGCTGGGAGTGGTAGCTGAGCTCAGGAGCATTCAGTCAGTAGTATATGGCTCTGTCACACTCATGATGTCTGGTGACCAACCTTCTCAAACTTGTGATTCCAAGAATAAAATGGGGGTAGTTAGGGTGCAGTTAGGGCAAAGCGATCAGTCATTGAGAGTTTAAATATGAAATCTTCTGAAGACGTCCACATAAAAGTAGGAAAAAGGTTTATGTGCCACTTTAGCCAGCAAGGGCCCTTCTAATAGTAATTGTCCTCAGACAGGTCAGACCAGCCAGAGGCCAGCCATGGGGCTGAAGCACCCCCTCAGAAGGCCACCTGTTGGGTGTTACCCCATCAGTACAAACTGGCAGTGGCTCCTGGCATGAAAAGTTTCATGGTTGGAGCTTCTTGCCTGTTCCAGGTCCTCGTCCCCCAAACACTAGACAATCGGTCACTTTTGCATCTCAGAGGTCCTACTTGGGTTCCTGGCACCACAAACCCCTGTGAGTGTGAACATTATGCTCTTTTGCCAAAGGTATGAGATACTGTCCTATCAGACACACTGCCCATCTACTCTAGAGACCCAATTGTTCTGGAAAAGTACTGAACTCTACCCAAATTATAAAGACCAACCTCCTCAATTCCACCAGTTGCTGACCAGGGATGTTGTGGCCATTAATCAAAAGAGGTGTGATTATAACATCAGAATGGTGAGCGTGTCAGCTCTGAGAAGCAGCGTGAGGCATAAGCTGAGGAAGTGGGAAACGCCACACAGGATCTTGATGACTAAACATGCCCTCTGCGGTGACCACAAGGCCAGACTGGACTGGCCCTGCGGATGGGAGAGGTGGTGAGTCACTGAGCCTCATGGCCTGTGGGGAGCTGCCTCCTTTTGCTGGGCACTGGCTTCAGTCTGTGTCTGGATGCTGCCAGGGCCTTTAGCCTGCACTACACAGTTTAGTGCAGAATTAAATGGTGCCCTGTACAGATGTCAGCGTTTGTGTGCATGCCATCATTGCTTCCAAAACAAGATCGTGAGTTAAAAGAAAGCAGGCCCCCTATCTACATGTCTCTCAGGCCATGACACTCTGGATGGAGGAAGATATAAATTGGATCTTGTCTGAGATCTTAGAAATTGAAAGCTGGAAACAACCTTATATCTAGTCTAACAGTCTTTTGATGAAAGATTTAAATTATTGCAGTTGGAGGTGGAAAAGAAGAAAAAAAGGGCTGTGGTTTTATGTCTGTGAAAGAAATGCCATGTTGTAACAAACACCTTTTCTTATGATACTCTTCAATTGACTAATTACTCAATAATACCAAATGCAGTCTTCTTTGATATCTTTACACCCCTGATGTGCAGGCAGAGGATAGAACCATTTTACAGCAGTGCAGGTTCTCTTTCTGTTCCTAAAAGATACATGACCTTTTACCAGGGAGACTGTGCATTGGGGAAAAGAAAATAATCAGACCTTTCGGGGAATACTGGACACTGGCTCTGAACTCACACTGATTCCGGGAGGTCCCAAACCAGGCAGAGTAGGGCCTTGTGGAGATCAGGAGTTTTAGTGGAGTTTTAGTTCAAGTCCATCTCACAGTGGGCTCAGTGGGTCCCAAACCCATCCTGTGGTTATTTCCCCAGTTCTAGAATTTCAAGACAGCAGTAACATAGTGTTCAAACGATGCGGGCACGGGTTGCCTGCCCACGAAGGTGGCCCTGGTGATTATGAGGAGAATGTTCTCCCCTGCAGGAGGTGAGCTGGTTGCTGTCTCCATGAGCTGTGGCCTGTGTAGTTTGACTGTGGCTATTCCTGGGAGGTAGAGGGCTCTTTGTCAGTCATCTCCAGCAGGAAGGGCATGGTGACATACCCTTAGCAGACTTGAATTCCAGAGAGGTGACCTTGCCTGAGTGGATGGCCCCCCACACAGGTCCTCCCGGGGGTCTCTTCCCCCATCTCTCCCCTGCCCTAGAGCACACTCCTCACAGGGGTAGTGGAGGAGTGGGAGCATTTTGGAGTCAGGTGAGTGGTGTGGCCTTTCATCCTCCAGCTCCTGTGTCTGAACTATCCATTCTGATTTCACTTTGAACCCCAAATAATCCACTTGCCTGAAACATCATCAGTGAACTCTGTTGTCTTTATGTACATTTCACAGGGGAGACTCGGAAGGGGGACATATACATTGCGCATCTCAGAACAACTGAAAAATCTCTCAACGGGCGTTTCTTTCCTCCTCACTCCCCTATTCAGCCTTGCTCCTCTGCTTCTCCCCATCTCTGCTCCCTCCTTCTCTCGTGGCCCCCAACCACCTTGGACCTCCTCCACATCCCACTTGCCCTTGACTTTGGGAACTTTGGGTTCCTGGCCTTCATTAAATAGAATGCAGTTCAGTCTCGCCATGGCATCTAACTCCAGATGGAGCATAGAAGCAAGGCCCTTCAGCCAGTGGGACCTTCTCCATTTATATGGTGATTGAGTGATCACCTTCACTGTTTGCATGAGCCCCTTGGGGGGGGGGTTTCCCTGTTCACCTCAAGTGATTAATCAATATTTATTTAATGCATATACAGTAAAAGAGTACAATTTTCTTTATCCTTGTTACTTTATCATGATCCCTCTTTCATTCTAGCATTCACATAGGACATCCGCACTGCTGTCCAGCCAGGGAGGGGAGTGGGGAGGCTACGGCAGCGTGGGCTGAGCATGTTCTCCTGTGCGCAGTGGGGTCTTTTCCCCTGAGTCACTGGCAGGAGGGGAATATCTTCTTAGCATTCTGGGGGAGATGGTAACCACTTTATTCAATGCCATAAGCCTCCTTTTTTTTGTAGACCTGTAATTTTGGTCCAGGCAAGTATCACCACGAGAGAGAAATGGGAAACAATTAAAGCATAGACTTCAGTGAATTCAGTCGGGAGAAAATCCTTTATATTTGCCAGACCTTTGTCATAAATAAAAGAAATGCTTTTCTACCAGAACAAGACTCAAACTTGAAAGGAAAAGAACACAGGCAAGAAATATTAGCTATTTGGGGAGAGAGACAGATACTGTCTGCTCTTCCCTCGTGGGAAACATAACACCGGGATTAGTGTTACTAGGTGTGGTCTCATGAAGTCAGCGGGCTCAAGGTTGGATGGAATCCTGCTCTTTGGGAGAGCGCTATTCATGTGCTAATCTAGTATGGCAGGCAGTCTCTTTTTGGTGGAAGAAAAACTCAGATGGAAAACACAAAACCTTAGCATCTTTCCTGAGCAAGCTCAGGGGCGTAGGTGATTGGGCTGGGCTTTTATTTCCGTAGCTGGGAGGGTTCCCGCATTGTCCTTCCCTGGATAGTGAGGTGTGTGGGACTCTTGGATTTTCCTGTTCCTTCTTATTTCAACTCCAACCCAACAACCCCTTCTTTTTCCTCTCACGTAAACCAGGCCAGTAGCTACTTCGGGTCAGCTCAGAGAGGGGCTAGTTGCGGTGTTAGGATCCTCAGCCTCTTGAGGATGGGGACTCTTTTGTTTACAGTAGTGTCCCAGGATTTAGCTTAGTGTCTGCTGTATAGTAGCTGCACAGTAAATGCTTGTGGAGTTAATAAAGAAATAGAAGAAAAATAGAATGGCCTTTTTCAAAGTAATCCCCATAGACGGTCCTGGAGTCCCCATTCTGGAGCAGTTTAGAAGCCCAAGTGCAGTAAGACTGAGTAGTGACTCAGGGGACTATATTCACACACTGAGGGGGGGTGCGGTTTTGCATGTGGCTGGGATAGTGCTTATACTTATCTGTACTGGGGATGACTGATGCTGTTTGCACAGAGCAAGACATTGTCAAAGATCCTCAGGGTCTGGAAGACAGGCAGGAATTGGAACGAATGAGTGGATATCTGCCCGTAGGCAAAGCTTTCAGAACTAGAATGTAAGAGTTGGTGATATTCACCATGAAATAGGATTCTATGAATTGATAGAGACCTTAGAAATAATCTAATTCAACTTCCCCTTTCCCCCCTCTATCTTTGCCTCACAGAGATAGAAATTGAAGCCTAGAGAAATTAGGAGATTTTTAAAACCACATAGTTAGTTGGCAGCAGATTCTAGAACATATACATGATCTATTGCCAACTCTAGAGCTCATTCCATTGCTTGTCTGTGACCTTACTCCTGGGAAGTGGTTCTTAAATATTTTAAGATCACTCTTTGATATAGTCTGATGGAAGCTCTGTACTTGTATCCCAAAGTGCACGTCCTCTGAATCATACAAAGTTCTACATATTCTGGGAATTCCTGTAACTCACTATTTTTCCTACTTCTGTTTATTTTCACCATTGGCATTAGGCAATTGTTAGAAATGCCTTTGGGGTTAAACCAAAACTTAATCTTCACTAATCATTTTAGGTCTAGCACCCTTTAAGGGTTATAGACCTAAAAGGCCGTTTTTTTCCATTCTGTGGGAGAGTAGTAAGAAAGCTATAACTACAAAATGAGATGAAAAGGGGGGAAAAACCTATAAAAAGACTAGTGTGGCTGAATCCCAGCGGGGAATAAACCTTTCCGAGTGGAAGAACTTTCAGAATGTAGAGCCGTTGCCCACGGAGGGGGACTCATTGCTTGAAGCGTTGCAGACATGCCTGGGTACAGTCGTAGCACATATACCTTGGGGAACAATGTCTCTCTGGCAGGGGGCAAGTACAAGATGACTTAATACATCTTTTCCATCTCTAGTTTCTATGATTCTGTGAAATAAAAACATTAGTCATAGATAGACCTTCTAAAAAGCAGGCCATTTCAGAGCTGGCTTGATCACAAAGATCAGAATTAATGTCCACATCTGGGATTTTAAATGTCCACAGGGAGGCAGTAGGAAGGACGTTCTGGGATCAATGGATTTTCATGCTGTTGCTTTTCAGCTCTGGGCACTTCAGAGGGTATAAGGAAACAACAAAAACAGTTAGATCAAATACGTGGTGTCTCACTGAGTGCTGTCAGACACTCTGTTCTCCCACACGAGGCTGGGACTTTAGTGTCCAGGAGACCTGGCTGCTGGTCTGTCTCATCCCCTTCTGCCTAACATCCCCAGGACTGTGGAGAATTGCCATGGCCATGGGGATGCCCAGGTAGACACAGATACAATAATGTCATCTGGCGTCCATTTATTCATTCCTTTACAAATTTAAAAATGATCCACCTGACCGTGAGTCTTTATTCTCCATTGCATACTGTGTCTAGCACCTAGAAAGCACCCCAGTGTGTGCCTAGTGAAATCAGAATAAAACCTGAACTCCTGGAGATGGCATCTGAGGCCAGCAAGTGTGATCTGGCCCCTGCCCACTCTGCCCTCGTCTTCCTTTCCTTCATCTCACATACTGAATTTCAGCATACTGCCTGTATTTTTACTCCCTAACATGCCAAAACTATACCTGTCTCAGGACATTTGCACTTGCTCATCCTTCTGTTTGGACTACAGCCTTTGTCTTTTCTTGGCTTCCTTATCATCACTCAGGTCCAAATCAAATATCCACTCTTCACAGAGGCCTTCCCCCTGAGCAAGTGAGCTAGCTTTGTGCCCCTGCTCACTCTCTGCGTTTTGCTCTGCAGTTGCGGTCCCCAACCTTTTTGTCATCAGGGATGGTTTTCATGGAAGACAATTTTTCCACAGACCGAGGTTGGTGGGATGGTTTCGGGATGATTCAAGTGCATTATGTGTACTGTGTACTTTATTTCTGTTATTATTACATTGTGATATATAATGTAATAATTATACAACTCACCATAGGTTGGGGACCCCTGCTCTAGAGCACTGACCTGTACTAGATAAGCACCAGGTTTGTTTCTGTGTTTATTAGCTGTCTTATTTCACAGAAAATTAGTTCTAGAGCACAATGACTGTCTTGTTCACCACTGTCTCCTTAGTACCTAGAGCTATGTCTGGTATGTACTTAGTGCTGAGTGAGTACTTGTGGACTAACCAATTGAACAAATTTCAGTTAGACACCTACTGCATGCCAGGAACTTTCACAGCTATTGTCATTTAATATTTATACTCTTATGAATTATTATCAGTATTTTACAGGTGAGGAAATGGACTTAGACAGTAAAGTGACTTACTCAGGATTACAGAGCAGGTATGTGCTAGAAATGGGACTTAAACCCAAGTCTGGTAAATACAAATTCAGAGTTCTTTCTGTTAGACCTCCTCATGTTTTACAGGTGAGCCTGTTATGGGAAGTCCAAACACTAGATGTTTGTAGGGAAGGCTCAGAGTTCTCTTTCCTCATCTAGCCAGTGAATTGCGCTCTTCTAGTGCAACATTTCTAACAAACTTTCATTCCCAGATTTTTGGCTTGAGGCTTTCATTCCCAGATTTTTGGCTTAGTTGCAAACTCACCTACTCCTGGAAACAGACAGGCCCAGGGAAGGTCTCAGCATGTCTCCTTGTCCCCCTTCTTCAATCCTCACCTTGTGACCTCTGCCTTTGCTCTGAACCACTTGGGAGTCAGCATCACGAGTGACTGACCCGCCTCTTCCCCACACCCCCCATCCCACCCTCAGGTTATACTGAATTCAGAAAATTCTGCCATAGGGTCTCATAGGGAAGGACCCATCCATGTCTTGGCAATTGTGGTAGTCGTCACTTTTCCTTTCCCTACAGGTGCAGGGGCTGGTAATTCAATCCCAGTTACAAACAGCCAAGTCAGCACCGAGGGTTCGCAGGGTCAGGAACTCCTCCCCCATCCTAATCTTCCAGATCATTCAGAGAAGCCTGGGGTATAAATAGTGTCATAATAGTGTTAAATAAGTGTACTTTATTCTCTCCTTTTCCTGCCTTCTTGTCCTTTCTCCTTTCTTTCCTCTCATTCACCAAATAGCATTTATTGGGCACAGTCAGCCCTGAGCCAGGTGATCGTGATTCACGGGCAGATCAGACATAGTCCCTGCCTTTGTTTAAATCTGGAAGAGAGTTAGAAATGTAAACATGTGTGTATAATTAAGTTTTTATCTTTCCCTCTTGAATAATAAGCTGGGTGTAAAATTCTAGGCAGATCATGATTTTTCCCTCAGAAGATATCACTTCAGTGTCTTTTGGATTTTGCTGATGAGAATTGTGCCAAAATCTAATTGTCATTCTTTGCAGGCAATCTATCACTTTTCTTTTTAATTTTAAAGAATTTTAAAAAGAAATTCCTAATGTTTTATAGTTTCATTATGATGTATCCAGGTATAGATTTATCTTCATTTTTAAGCTCAGAATTTGAAGCACACCTCAATATAAGGGCTCTTGTTTTCTTTGAGAAAAACATAAGCTATTATCTTTGACATATTGTGGAACTTTTTTTTAATCTACCATATCTCTTAACTGTGTCTATCTGAGCTGAGTGTGTGCTGAATTCTGCAGCCCTTTTTTGTTTCCTTTTTAAAATTTTTAAAAAAATTTTGACACAATTGCTAACTTATAAAAGAGTTGGAAGTACATTACAAATATGTATTTTATTGAACTATTTGAAAATAAATGGCTGACCTGATTCCACATCACCTCCAAATGTATTGTAGTGTGTTTCCCTCCAGTAAGGAC
Organism: Lepilemur ruficaudatus; assembly: GCA_963574885.1. Classification (NCBI taxonomy): domain Eukaryota; kingdom Metazoa; phylum Chordata; class Mammalia; order Primates; family Lepilemuridae; genus Lepilemur; species Lepilemur ruficaudatus. Next base: position 100,894 of record CAUYRT010080520.1, read on the forward strand.
AGTCTCCTACGTAGCCGTGAGAAAACTGTCAAGATCAGGAAATTAGCCTTGCTACCAGACTTCAAAGCTCACCACTTGTTCCAACAGCAAAATTATTCTGGTTGGAATCACATGTTGATTTAGTCATCATGTCTCTTTTCTTTCTTTTAGTCTGGAATGAATCCTCGATATGTCCTTGACTTTCATGACTTTGAGGTTTTTGGAAGTTATAGGCCAGTTAGTTGACAGAATGTCCCTCAGTTTGGATTTATCTAATGTTTCTTTGTGATTATATTTATATTATGCACCTTTGGCAGGAATATCATAGAAGTGGTACGTATTTCGTCTCTTTGCATTGTATCAGGTCACCCCTGATTTCAACTGGTCTCAATACTGATGATGTTTTCTTTGATAGCTTGACTAAGGTGGTGCCTGCTAGGATTTTCCAGTGTAAAGTTATATTTTTCCTCCTTCTGATTACTATGTGTTTTGTGGGGAGATACTTTGAAATTATGCAAATATACTATTCTTATTGAATTTTTAATTCATTCATTTATTTATATCTATATGAACTGATGGCTTCCTACTTTGTAATAGGCTTTTATCTGGTACTCTTATTTACTTTGATGCTGAAATTGTCCTTAATTTGGCCAATGGGACCCCATCCAAGCTGCTTCTGTGTTCTTTTGACATGTCTCCATCATTTTTTGAATGTTTTCTTGCTTTTAGGCATGATAAAATGTTTTAGTCTCATCTTAGATTTTTCCTTACCCCAGTCGTGGAATTTTTCTAGGAAACCCTGATTTTGCAGTAGAGAATAGTACTTAGAAGGCCATATCTGGGCATTAGGTGTGCTCATTGTTCTTGTGGTGTCCTTGCCCCAAGGCCCTCCCAGTGGACAGAGCTAGGAAATATATGCATATGTATTGCACATATATACACAATAGATAGAGATAGATGTATGTGTGCATGTAAACATATGTATATATGTATGTATGTGTGCATACATAAGGCTGCCCCTATGTATGAATTTCCTCTTTGCTCAGCTTGGTTTCTGACTCCTGAGGTCAGGCTGCCCTCCTGTCACTAAGTATCTCTATGTTTCTAGTCTAGAGTTCATTAAATCTTTTGAGTCTTTTAAAAATTTCAGTAGCTATATTTTTGATTTCCATGATTTCATATAAACTTTAAAAATCATGTATCACAGTCCCTTCATTTTCATTTTTTGTGTTTTGTTTTATAAATTTTTGTTCATTTTTAATGGCATCCCCTTTTCATTTATCTTTCTGAGCATACTAACATGCTTATTATTATTATTATTTTTAATTCCACCATACAATTTCTTTCATCTGGAGTGAATTTGTGTTCAAGTTTGTTGGCTAACTTTCTTGGTATTAGATTTCTTGTGTTTTAGAATTTTGGTTTGCAAGTTTATTTTAAGTGAGAGCTTTAGTTGTTTTGTTTTTTTCTCTTCGTTAATATCCAGCTCTTTTTTTGTTGGGGTCATTTTTCCATTTTTGCTTTATCTCTGAGCTGCCAGGTGTTAAAATTGAGATTTGCTGATAAACCTTAGTTTCTTGTCCTGAAGATTTGTTTCTTTGCTCCCAACTCCCTTGGCTCACAACTTCTTCTGAAACTATAGTCCTCTTTATTAGGTCAGTAAACTTTTATTTTTTAGCTCTTTCTATAATCAAGAAAACCCCAGCCTTGTGGCTTCCTACAGGGAACCTGGCTCAATGCCTAGCCACAAACGGGGGACCTTTAGTTCTTATTTTCCTGCCTTGCTTGGCAGTCCCTGGCTGCTGCTGCTTCTGACTCCAGAACCCAGCAGACCCACAGTGTCAACTCTGACTTCAGATTTTTGTATTAATAGATATTTTGAGCCTAGATATGCCTTAGGGTTTCATCTCTTTCTCTTTCACCTATTATTTGGAAGAGAGTTTTTAAAAGAAACCATTTAGACAAATTAAATTTAGCAGAGTTTATTTGAGCAAACAATGATTCACAAATTGGGCAGCCCTCAGAACCAGAACAGACCCTCCGAACAGGTTCAGAGAAACTCCATTCTGCCACATGGTCAGAAAGCATTCATGACATGGGCAGGAAAAGAAATTGAGGTAGAGAAAACAGAAGTGAGGTACAGAGACAGCTCGACTGGTATAACTTGGCGTTCATCCTGTTTGAACATGGTTTGAACAGTCAGTTGCCTGTGATTGACTGAAGCTCGGCTCCTGTGATTGGCTGAGACTCAGCTATTTGTTACAGAGGCGTATTCCCAAGTTAGACTTTCAGTTAGTTATGTACTAAGTTGCATTATTAATACATAACCTAGTTAGGTTGCAGTTTGTTAGGTAAGGGCCCAGATATGGAGGCATCCTCAGGCTAAATTTAGTTTAATTTAACAGAGTAGAAGCCAAATGATAAAATTAGGGAGCTATCTTGACCGAGAATCTTCTTCTTACTTTTTTTTAACATATGAATATGTGAACCCTGGACCTCAGTGTCATGAGATTTCTCTATAACGTTTAGCCACATGGAAACTCTTAGTCATGCCTTTGACTTCTGGAAGGCAGGACTGTACAGTCCTTTACAAAAGTCTTACTATTGGAGCATCAAGCATACTTGGAGTTCATAAGATGGTAAAAATCTGTTCCCTTCCCTTCAAGATTATCCCAGGCCATCCTGAACACCCTCAGATGGGCCTTGGAAGCCTCTCTTCTTTGGCTCTCTCCTCCCTTCCTCCTCTCCCCTGTGACTGCTTCTACCATTCCCAAGGTTCCTCTTCTCCTCCTCCCAGCTTCCGTTTGTCCCTCTCCACGGAGCTGGGGTGGAGGTGCTGGGGGACATGGTGGTGTTGTGTGTGCATCACTACCTGCACAGGGATGGGAGGTCATGAAGAAAGGTGGCTGTGTCTGAATATTCTAAGGGCAACACTCTGGTGTGCTATTTTGTTAAGTGTGTCAGCCTCTTTTCTCTGCATTTTGAAGATCCTGTTTTGTTATGTTTTATGGCCAGGTTCCCTGAAAAGGGATGGTTTTGTCCCAGTTCCAGAAAGGGGGTGGGAAAGGAAAGAAAATGCCATCCTGCCATACTTTCACGAAATTAAGTTTATCCCCAATAAATGTCACAGAATATGCACTTTTGGAAAACTTTTATTCCTCATTCTAAGTTCTTAGAGTCACAAACCAAATCTAAGGTACATCTGGAAGCTTCTAAACTATTCTACAAAATAGAATCAAAACAGGCAACTTCCTGAATGCTTTTGAGGAATAAACCAAGGCAAATAGGTAGAATAAGTAGAATCCAATTAACTCATTAACTTCCATGTGATTTGTATTTAACTCATGCTAATTTTGAGCCTGGGACCTCCTGAAGCATGAAACTTACAAGTCTCTTCACCTTGGGAGCCACAAGAACTATTTTTCAAGTTGCATATAACTCACGAACAGAAAACAATAAAAAATAACAAAGTTTTCATTAAATTAGAAACAATCATTTTATTTTTGAAGGTTTTATTCTATTTTCATAATAAAACACCGTGGCCCCAAGGAAAAATTTTTTTTCTAGTGTGGCAGTCAGTGTGTTAAAAGTGTATCTTAAACTTTTAAAAGGATCATTCATGTAAGTAGTAGAAGTACCTGACCATTTCAATACAGAAGACTTGCAGTTATATGGGAGTCAATTTCATTTTTCTGATATTTTCAGAGCTTGATAATGTGGTAAATACATGAGTTTATCTTACTTTATTTGAAAAATAATTCACCTCAGTTTTTGCAATTCTCTCAGATAAAATCTGCTTAGCACCTCCAAAGGCTACAAGCTATTTTATATTTATTGCACACTTCAGATTTTCTGCTTCTCAGAAGGGTCAGTTTCCGCAAGTTGTACAGAATCTCTGGAATCAGGCAGTTGATGTCAGAATCTGCTCCAGATATTCAGCTTTTAATCATTTTGGTGCCAATGAAAAAGAACCTCTTCTTAGACAAGAGGGCAATGGTGGTAGAAGCAAGGGACCATCTGTCTGCCTTCATTTCCAAGCTCCCAAGGAAAGATGTTTTTTGTTAGAGGAATTAGTCTGTTGCTCTAAAGCATTTGGAAAGCCTCCACCAGTAAGTTATATCATCAGAGACTAAGTTCTGGGGGGTATGTAGCAGATAAATGGCCTTTTTGACCCATGACACTGATAATTGATCACCTGCTAGTATGAACCATGAAGGGAGGGCAACTTAGAACAGGAGGGACCTTTCTCTGATCAGGAGTTTGTAAATCCAAAGGCTGCAGTGACCTGCAAGACCCTAAAATATGGCTCCTAAAAATAGAGCATATTGTAATGACACATGGATGTTTTATGGTCCTATTTATCTAGGTATGACAATATTAATTGAACTGTCAGATTGCTGGAGACTGAGCTGCTTGGTCAAATACTTGGAATAACAGAGAAAGAAATTCCCAGGGGGTCGGGGCAGGTGTACTCAATATGGAATGCAAAATTCACAGGAGTAGTGCTGCCTGCCTGCCTTTATCTGGTCCGAGATTCTAGGGAGCTGCTGGGCTTATTCATGCTTGAAGGATTATATTAAGAAGCCTGGATCTTGCAGATCCATCTCAGGCAAGCATGTTGTGTGCACAGCTGGTTCTGTTACCTTAAAATACCAGTTAGTTTTGAATTAAGGCTTTGATGAAAGATGTCAGTGTTGATCTTGGGAAACTCTCTACACATTAATTTAAGAGTTATTTTAGCTACAGAGTTTGGGGCATAAGTTTGGAGATGTACTAAGAGGAGAAAGGGAAACTAGGTATCATTTCCATGTTACCTGCCTCTGGATGGTGAAAGGTGTCAAACCTTGCCATTTTCTGAAATGTGGGGTGAGAATTAAAACACAGATTACCATTGATTTAAAGATGTTTAGTTCCTTTAATGATGAATCCAGCTTTCAGAATTTTCTCCATGGGCATATGTCAGTGGCAGCTCTGTAAGAGACAAGGGGAGAATTAACTTCTGGTCTTGTAAATAGCAACCTGGAATTCAAACTGCCCAGGATCCTCTGAAGAATAAATTGATCGAGTCAGTCCAGCTTTTGCAACTGTCTTGAAACCACTCAAAGATTTTGTATTCAAAAGCCTCACCCAAGATTGCTATTTAAATATGTGCCATGGTGTGGAATACATGTACCTTAAGTAAGCAGTCTTGGAAACTTGTTGTCCAAGGCAGGTGAGTTCTAGCCACTGCCCAGTTGGTCTCAGAGATGTACCATTGTATGGAAATTTTAAGTAATGTCTAGCTGGCAGCTTCCAGCCAGGAGGCTGTTGGGAGAGTGAGTATATCACGTCTCCACTTTCTATTCATTGCCTTTACCAAGCTGGGAGTTATCAGTCACCCAGTGCTGACTCTGGACCTTCCTGCTCATTCACTGTTGTCTCTCTTCTAAATGAGACAAGTTATTCTTTTCATTGTCTTTGCATCTTTGTTCATTCCATTCTCTTTATTTGGATCCCCCTCCACTTCTCAGAGTTCATCTGGAATCTCCCCAGTTTTCTGAGGTTGGCACATAACCACTTGGAGCTAGATGTTCAGTAAATACCTAGAAATGAAATGAAATGAAATGAAATGACGAAGGGCCATCACAAAGAGCCAGCTTTTCAGGGAATCATCTCCAAGCCTCCTCCCAGGAATACGCCCTTTTGGTGGTCTCCTAAGCTGAGTGCAGGCACAGTCACCATTGGTGGCGCCACCATTGCCCAAGCACTGCTGTTACCCTGCAGCCCCGGAGCTGCTCTGTGTCCCAGGAGCCCTCCATGTGCCAGGGCATGAGTGGAGAGTGTGGCCATTTCTTCTTCTCTGTTACTCTTTGCTTTAGGAGTACTAAAACAGTTCTGCTTTTTCTCTTAATTTTTTACTGGGAGTTCAGACTAAACACAGCTATGTGTTCATGATTAGTATTTCTCAATCTCCTTGTAATTCAGATGAATCCAAGTGCGAGACACTGTGCTGTACTTCATTCATCATTTATTCATTCCAGAAACCACTTACCGAGCCTTCTAGGTGTCAGCCACTGGGTCAGATACACAGGATACAACAGTGATAAAGTAGATAGAGTCCTTACTCTCAGGAATTTAGAATCATGGTATCCAGCAGAGTTTGTGTGTCTGTCTCCTCTGTCTTTAGGTGTTTTCCCTACAAAATTCCTTAGATTCTCAGCAAGTGGATTCTTGGCAGGGCTGTCCTGCCCTTCTGCCAGGTGATGCCAGGCAGGTATAATGGGGCTGGATCCACCTGGAGGTAACAGTGGGCAGTGCAAGGGGCGGAGGGAATCTTTGAGCCTTTCACTTCCTCCCTCCTAAGATCCGGTGCTTGGGGCTTGCCGTTCCACACTAACCCTTGCCTCCCTCAATATCAGGAGGTTTATTAGACTAATGATCAATTGGATAGGCCTTTTCCACATGGCACAGTTTTGGATGGCAAGGCTGATTCTCAGGTGGAGTGTAGCTGTCAGTAGAGGTGCTTACAGGTGGAAATGAGGACAGCTCAGGTGGATACTCCATGCACATAGTGAAGGAGCTCACAGGAGTGGTGGCTGATGGTCTGCAGGTTGGGCTCAGCTCCTGCATGGATCTTAGGTCCTGGTGAATGATCACATGTGATGGGCATGAGCCTAGAAACCTCTCAGAGCTAACTCCTTTTAGTGTGGTCCCTCCAGTTCTGGCCTCCTCACCATAGATTCACAGAGCTCTGTCCAGGTCACAGGTCCCCCTTCCTAGGCTGGGCAGCTCTCCTCTGCTCTCTATATCACACTCTCTAGCTCTTTGTCTATTTGTTTTCTTAACAATCTATTAAGTTGAGCACTTTCTCAAAGAGGATGCTATTGGCATCCTTCCCCCACGTTTCCAATTCAGCCCCACTTCCCACCTCCGTCATTCTTGAGAGGGAGGTGTCCCATCTCACACAGATCACAGTTACAGGGTTATGGACATTAGTTCTGAGCCTTGCTTCCTTCCAAGTTTAGCTTTTGATCCTCAAAAATCTTTTTTTTCTCTCAAAAAGGCTCATTTCTACAGCACAAAAATTTTTGGCTTTCCGTAATTCTCTCATTCTGTTAAGAATTTTTAGCATCTATGTAGAAGCTTAGAAATTGAGCATTAAAAATTTCTTCTCTTTGCATCCTGCTGTAATTCTACCTGGGCAATGAATGATGGGGGTGGGATAGGCCCTGGCAGCTCCAAGGAAAATCTGTGTTCAGCATTTCCAAATTTCAGCCCAGTACCCATGTCTCAGTCTCAGCAGAAAAATACAGCGTAGGCTCCAGCTGAGCCCCTTATTACATCACTTATAACTTTCTATACCATTCCCTGTAACACTGACCACCTCTTCTTTCCCCCTTTAATCATGGTAAAGAGAAATACAGCATGGCTCCTTAAGATGTCCAAAGCTAAAAGAGAAAAGCCATTTGCCAGGAGGGAGGGAAAATAATTTAGGAAAGAGATGACAGCACACATTTCTAGTTTGAGGCTGACAGATCTGTATTGAGGACAACTTTGGAGAAATTACAGAGCAGTTTGAGGGTCCCAGGCTCTCAGGCCAAGATTAAGAAGATGATTCAGGAAAAAATGGAGCATTATTATTAGGAGAAAGGTGTGAGATAGATAGGTAAATCATGAAGGAAGAAATGTAAATGGCCAAGAATGCTTGTCTTGCCTTACTAAAATCTGAGCAGCAATAAGAATGGTAAGTCTAAAAGTTGGTTAATACTAGGAGTGGTCAAGGGAGGGGGGTAGGGAGTGGGCATTTGCTTTCTTTGCCATTGCGACAGTAAACTCAGATATCCAGAACATTCTGGAGTATGGTTTGACAATAAGTATTGAAATCCCTGGAAATATATGCACTTTGATAAAGCAATTTCACTCTTGTGTACACAAAGAATGTTTATGACAGCATCATCTATAATGGAGAAAAATTGGAATATATCTACATGTAAATCAGCTGAGGATTGGTTAAGTAACTTTATGGTATGGCTATTCACCCTGATAATGTCAACCTTTATTGATCAGAAAATATAACCACCATATGTTTGTTTAAAATTTTTTTTGACATACCAAAGAATATACATAATTAATGTGTACCATTTGATGAGTTTGGAGGCAAGTATATCCCTGTGAAAGCATCACCACAAATCTGTACTATAAACTTGTCTATTCATCACTTCCAAAACTTTACTCCCACCTTCTCATTACTATTATTGTTATTTTTATGATAAGAACATTGAACATAAGCTCTACTTTCTTAGCATATTTTGAATGGCACAATACAGAATTGTTATCTATAGGCATTCTGCTATGAAGTAGATCTCTTATTTATCTTATAAAACAGAAATTTTTTACCCTTTGATTGATGTTACTACTTCCTCATTTTCCCTCCCCCACCATATGTTTTTTAAGTAGGAAAAAATAAGATTATAAACCAGTATGGATAGAGTCATACCATTTTGCTAAAAATTTAAAATTATATATACATATCTATGTATAGAAAAGGTTTAAGAGGATATATACTAAAATGCTAGTTCTGGATTACAAGGTGATTTTTATTCTTTTCCTTATAATTTTTCTGTGTTTTCTGAATGCTTAGTAAAGAGAATGATCAGAATAAAAGAAGCTATTTCTCCTTATGAATCCAATTTAGGTTATTTGCGGTTTCTCTCTGAACAGTTGGTGGAAAATGGCTGGGAGAGATGGGTCACAGAAACATGTGAAGGTCCTGGGACATTCCTGGGAGCCTAAGAGGGTGAAGGCTTCTTTCTGGGACAAAGAAAAAAAAAAAAAAGATTCAATTAACAGTTAAATGAAGTTCAGATTTCTTTTAACTCTTCTTCTGCCTTCTATATGGCCCAGTTATAAGAAGAAGGTATTTGTTATACAATACGGGTGTGTTTTTTTCTTCAGAAGAGAATAATGTATTTTGAAGTCCTCGCAGAGATAAATGGAGCATGCCGACTTGTCGCTGTAGGGCTGTTTGTGCTTTATGTCTTTCTAAGAGCATCATAACGGAGCTGACCCCAACAAGATTGCCTTACGCTCATTATCTTAGATGAGGACCGACAGGGCTGGAGGGGGTGGGCACTTAGGGAAAAGTGGAGACCAAGCCCAAGAATGGTTAATCTAGTGTGGTTGAGAAGTCTAGTTTGATATTATTTATTGCTCAAAGGATTTTCTTTTTTAAACAACAGAAACAAGCACACCAAGTATAGCTGTACCCTGGGAGGTCCACAGTTAGGTTTGAGCTTGTGCCTCTCTCCTCTGCGTCTGCAGTGGAGTCAAACCTCACTGACTCAGAGGCAGGTCATGTGCGTGTGCATCTAGTAGGGGTCATAGGAAGGTTGTCAGAGTCACCAGAAGTCTCCAACTTGAACTCTGTCTTAAAGACTGTTATTTTATTTTGTTTTTTAACCCACTTTATTGAGGCATAATTGACATGTAAAAAGCTGTGCTTATCCAATGTATAAAATGTTTTCCCCACCCCCTTTATTATTATTGTTGTTAATTATTTATTTATTTTGGTGCCAACAGCAGTTAACGTAAGGTTTACTCTCTTAGCACATTTTAAATATACAATACAATATTGTTAGCTCTAGGCACTATACTGTACATTAGATCTCCAGAACTTAGTTACCTTGTGCAACTGAAACTTTGTGCCCTCTGACTATCACTTTCCCAAGTCCCTCAGCCCCCAGGTCCTGGCAGCCACCATTCTACTCTCTGCTTCTGTGAGAGTATATGCTTCTATTTCAGATTCCACATATAAGTGAGATCATGCAGTATTGTCTTTTTTTTTTTTGAGATAGGATCTTGCTCTGTTGCCTGGGCTAGAGTGCAGTGACATCATCATAGCTCACTGCAACCTTATACTCCTGGGCTTAAAAGATCCTCCTGCCTCAACCTCCTGAGTAGCTGGGATTATAGGTGCGTGCTACCATGTCCAGCTAAGTTTTTCTATTTTTTTTTTTTTTTTTTTGTAGAAATGGGGTCTTGCTCTTGTCCAGGCTGGTCTTGAACTCCTGGCCTCAAGAAATCCTCTTGCCTTGGCCTTGCAAAGTGCTAGGGTTATAGGTGTGAGCCACCGTGTCATAGGCCTGTCTTTTATAGAGACTGGCATTTAATTACTTTTAGGCCAGGAAGATTCCAAGGCTTGAAATGCATGCGTCCTTCATTGTGTAAGTGTGCCAATTGCTTTTATAAACGTATTTCTGAAAAATACAAGAAAATGCTTTATTTGCCTTCATCAGCAAACAGGTTAAACATTCCTCCTGAAATTTCATTTAAGTGTTTAAATTTATTTCCTGAACCCTTATGAATACCAAAGGGTAAACCCAATCTCAGCACACAACTAGTGATTTTTATATACACGATTCTTATTTGATCATTGAAGCATATATGTGCAACACTCTCTGAGCTCTACAGCCCAATTTCTACCCCCACCCCTGGCCCTGCCAGCCTTATTTCACTCTAGCTTTGTACAATGACCCCTACCCCTGCCAGCCTTTTTGTCTGGCCAGGCCCACATATGCGTAACTGAAATATCATGAATTCCAGATGAGTAGGATCCAAATTTGTGAGCTTATTCTATATGCTTATTAATTCCACTGCCCCACACAGGTGGAAATGTGGTTTCGAGAGAGGTTGGACACTGTGAATTTTCCCCATGCATTGCAAGGATGGAAAAAACATGTGCTAAATAACTCTGAGGTGACCGACTGTAAAAGCTCATAGCGCTCAATAGCTCTTAAATTTTTATAATGGCCTGCTTACCTTTGGTGGTCTCGTTATGAGGCTTTAGTAATTGTACTCTGGGATTCTCTCTAACGGTGGGAGCATGAGGTAACATTGCGTTAAGATTTCTTAAATGAGTTAATACCTGGGAGGTGCCCTTGCCCCTTTTCACTCATTAAACAGCATTTCTTTGTCTCTTAGCTTATATTAAATGCAGTTAAGAGGACAAAAGAAGTTCTAAAGGGAATAAAAAAATGTACTGGAGTTAGATTTTAAAATGCGCCTAGTAAATGTCAAATCCTGCATCCACGCTTGTGGTAGAAAACAGGTGGTGGTCTAGTTTGTTAGACTAGAAATGTTCCTGAAAGAACACCAGCTACCACAGATGGGAGCTGTGGGTATGCGTGGACGATAAAGTGGAAAAACCAGGCCAGCATGAGGACAAATAAGAGGTCACAATGCCTTTAAAAAAACAGGTCATTGAAGCAAAGCGTGTTTTAAGTTAATTAAAAGTTAATTTGACTAAAGTTTAATTAAAAGCCTCAATTATTCATTTATTTAAAGCTGCCTTTTCTTTCTAGATTCATGGTTAAGAGTATTGAGTCTCCACTGAGACTTTCCATCTTCAGCTCTGGGCTAGATTTGTGATATTGGATAAGTTGTTCACCTGTGTAAGTCCTGGTTTCCTCATCTGGTAAATGTGGACGGCAATCATATCTGTTTTATAACACTATTAGGTGGACTAAATGAAATAATCCCTCTGAAATGTTTAAATATCATGGTGCTGGGACTCAATAAATGCTGTTAATTTATGAGTGCTTCCCTTTTACGGATGGTGTTATTTCTGCTCTAGACATGAAGAATGTGATTTCACACAAAATATCTCACTTGATTCTTCCCACCATCTTTCAAGGTAGGCAGGACAGACGTTGTTATCGCCCTGTATTATGGTGGAGTAGGCTGCAGTGACAAAAAGTCTCCCAAAACTTCAGTGGCATAGCCTGATCAGTGTTTATTCCTTGCTCATGAATCAGCCCAAGGAAGATATTTTGGGTTAGAGGACAGCTTTCTTTTACAGGGTAGTTTTGGCTTTGTCATCTTCAGTATGTGGATTTCCTATTTCCTGGCTTTGTCATCTTCAGTATGTGGATACCCAGGTCTCTATCACTATCCACATGCGTGGGATGTGGGATGGGAAGAAGGTGGCACAACAAACTCTTGGCCTGGAAAATGGCACACATCACTTCTGCTCATATTCTGTTGGCTAGGAATGACAGCCATCCCTAATGCAAGGGAGACCAGGATATACTCTAGCTGTGTGTCCAGGAAGAAAATGAGACAGATTTATGGTGAACAGCTAGTGGTCTCTGCCACACACGCATTTAGCAAGATGAGACTGAGTTCCTAGGGAGCAAAAGAGATTTGCCCAGTGTAGCACAGATATTTGTAGCCATGGCCCAACATGCTGGGATACAGTGTGAATCCTAGCTAGAATTGCAGTTGGGGGCAGTGAAGAAGGTGCAGAGGGAAAGGAAGAGAGAGCTGAGCTAATAGCAAGCTAACCTGACATCTGGCCTGGGAATGCCCTGCCAAACAAATTCCCTGGGGATTCTGACAGCACCTTTGTTTAATGCTGATGCCACTTTGCTTGCATTTCTTGCTGTTTCTCTTTCCTCTCTGTAGCTGCCTGGTGGGCCACTTGTCCTGGGTAAGGGAGTTTCAAATCTCCACTGAGATAAAACAATAGCACCTCCCCAGCTGCTATTGTTGCAGGCATTCTGGCTGCAGACTCAAGGAGAAAGCCTTGAATCAATTTGTCTCATGGAGGCTGAGGGGTTGGCTGGCCGCCCTTCACAACTTGTTAAAATGAACACTTACGCCTGGGGCTGGGGTGGTGAAGCCAGATCTGTGGGGTGATTCTTACCCTGTGATCCTCTCCGCTGATTTTTTTTTTAGGTGCAGGATATCAGTGTCACTGTTTTGGGGTGGAGGGGAGTAGTGCTGAGACTTCCATTTTTTCTTTCCCACCTGAAAGGCACACTTCAAACTTGCTGGAATTTCACCTAGATACTTTTTCTCTCCCAGCCAGACTCAAATACTCTCCCAACGTTGTTCCTTTGGGACAAGAGTCTCCAAAGCCCGTGGCTCCTCCCCTTCTGTGAGGGGTGATTAGTACCCAGGTCATATACACACAGACCTTCTATGGAAGGGGCTCCCTTTCCCCGCTGGCCCATGGCCGATTGGACCAGCCAACAAGTTTTGTTTTACTTGACATGAAAGCTGGTTGAAGTTAAGCAGGAGACATGTTTTTGTTTCTTTAATAAATAAAAGTAAGGACCCTGTACGTGAATAAAAGTAAAAGTCACTCCCCTGAGGTTTTTAGGCTTCCAAAAATAGTCCCAGGCTTAGCCAAGGCCAATGCAGCCAGAATTTCCATGGAAAGCTCCGCTGGTGAGGAAGAGGCAGTGCCAGTGGATGTACAAACAGGCCGCCCGGCCTCTCCCCCCACCCCTTCCTGTCTCAGTCACTCGGAGTTTAGAAAACAGGTTTTTGAAATTGGGTTCATTTTTTGGTTTGAGATAAAGTCAGTGGTGGTGGCAGCAATATTAATTTGTCATGGAATCCAATTTGGGGGTTGCAGGGGGCTGGGGAAGCAGACGGCGAGGTGGGTTGCAATAGGGGAGTGGGAGGAAATTTGCCCCTGTCAGCCAGTGAGGACATATTTCTTAAAAAAAAAAAAAAAAAAATGACAGGGTGAGAAAATTTTACTAAGTAAGCAGATGTTTTTTAAAAAAGTCTGTTTTAAAGTAGCTTGCTCTTCCTCTGACTAATTGATTATTCATGGCAAAGGTGAGCTGGTTAACAGGAAAGAAATACCGTTATGGAGACAGGTCAGAACAGGGACCCCTGTTTTTTTCTGGGGACCTTCACCCTCAGGGTTTGCCTCACAGCATAGAGGGCCACTCACCTTGTCCACCTGTAGCTGTGGCCAACTTGTTTCTCCTGGAGCAAACTTGTCTGAAGTATTAGCATCTGTCTGCCCAGCAAATTTTGTAGAAATTCAGGTTTTCAGGCAAACTATTAATGTGACAAATGTGAGGGAAAAAAGAGAACTGTACTGGCCAGGGTGTGCTGCGCCTCCCCTGCTATAGGTTTTCATGGCTCGGAGGAACAGACCTGGAAGTTTCAGGGAAGCAGATTTTAAAAATCAGCACCTTTTGGTTGGGGACAGAGTGGGGATGGTGGTGACTTTTTTTAGCTATTAAAAATTTGGCTCTGCTTGGGAAAGAGTGCATAGTTGCTTTAAAAACAGATTTTTGTAAAGGGATCTATTCTTCACTAAGTCAAGGTGACTTTCAAAAAGAGCTCAGGAGGCAAAAATCGGAAAATTCTCCAAGGAGTGCCTCAAGATGAGCAAAACAGACAAATACTCCTTCTTGCCATCTTAGGAAGTGACTTGATTTTTCTCGTGTACCCTAATTTGGAGCAGGCATGTATGTGTTCAGGATATGGAGGGGGTTTAATTACATACTTTACCTATCAGAAACTTGCCGAATGCTTCTCGGCTTGAAAGACAGAAAAAGAAGCCAGAATGGACAGTGATTATAAATTTTATTTTAATTTATATATTTTTTTGTGGGCCAAATAATCGTGACAGCAGAGACTTGTAGGAGCAAATCCTCCAAAAGTCATTTTCTGCCTGTGGTTGGGGGAAGGTATGCGAGGTCAGGATGGGCTGGGACTGAGTGGCCGTCCTTTCCCCCGACAGCTGGACTATCTGAGTTAGGCTCTTCATGTAAAGATGGTTGGTTGTTCAAAGAAACTGACGTTGGATCCCAAGTCTTTCCTCAGAAACTCAGTGGCTCTCCCTGGTGCAGTGATCAAGTGTTTTATAGCATAAGAGACAAAGGTATGTCATATTCTTTCCCTTGATTATGTTGGAGGAATGTAGAAAACTCTTTAACTATGAAAAATAATACAAGACATATTTTCGTTCTGGAGTCTTCAAAGAAATAATTTAAAAAGGACTTCCTTTAAATTCGCTTAAAATTTTCGGATGAAACTATAATCACAATAACCCCAAAACATTTTATTTTTTTGTAGTTGAGAAAGAATTTTTGCATTGCAAGGGCACTCTTGCACCCTTGGTCACCCTTCTTGTTCAATTTTACATACATCTTAAGAGGGTGATCCCATCCTATATGTTTTGATGCCCAATGCTTCAGATATTTGGTTTGTTAGAAGAGCATAGTGCTGCTAAGAAATGTTTTAGTCTCATTAAAGAAACACTTTACTGTGAATGTTCAAGAAACCAAGTCTGCTCATGAATTCATGTCTATATAATGGGAAAACATCTGGGTAAATGGTAAAAAAAAACAAAGTCAGTTTTTAAAGGAGATTATGTTTTATAGTACATCGGATCTTCAAATGTTAGTACACCCTGACAGTGCACCTGTTGTATACAGCAACGCTTCCTTTTATAAAAATAACATCTCCCTCCCCCCCAGGTTTTAGTCATAGAAACACAAATTTCAGTAAACGAGTCCATCTTGACCAGATGCTATGCCTTTCGCAACTCTACAAACTTCAATGTTAACCCTCCCGGGTCTTCTTTCTCACTGGAAGTGGGTCCCCTGTTCTGACCTATCTCCATAAGAACGTTTCTTTCCTGTCCCAGTGAGTTTCCATTGTTTTCAGGCTGCTGTGCCTATATCCCATCTTCCATAATCAGCATCATGGACTATTGCATGCCCCGAAGGACACCTAGACTCACATTTAATTTAAATATGAAGAAATTGAGCCCATAAAGATAAAGGGACTTCTTCCACCTCAATGTGAACATAAGTATCACCTGCTTTGTTGCCTAAATATTTCTCAGGGCTATCATCACCTCTTTCCCCTAACCAGTAATCACTGCCTTAGATCAGCCTTGATCACCTCCCCGTGGACCCTATCCTCACAGCCTCCCTTGTAGTCTCTCCTCATCTGGCCATATCCACTTTACATTGGCTCTTCCCACTGGAGTTAGATCAATCAAACTAAAATACGAATGTGGCCAATGCCAGTTCCAGGCTTAATACCTTCAGTGGGTACCCAACACCTTTAGAATGAGTTCCAAATTTCTTAGCCCGGTGCATCAGCCACTCTGTGACATGATCTCTGTCTGTCCGTCTGGCCTTGTTTTCCATCCTTTTCATCTCATTCTTTATGCTTTGTTAATATTGAGCTGCATCCATAGCACCAAACTGTTACCCACCTGTGAGGTTTTGCTCATGTTATTCCTTTATTAGTCAGATGTTTTGGTTGCAAGCAAATGACACCAACACCAGTTAACTTAGGCTGGAAAGAAATTTATTAAAAGGACATTGGGCAGCTTGCAGAATTGCCACAAAGGTTGAAGGACTAGGTCAGAGGCTACCCAGCTGATACCGTAGCTCAAAGCACTCTCCAGAACAGATCTATTGAGGTCACACTGCTGCACCCCCTGACATTGTAGCCTGTAGTGTTCACACCCTGACCCTGGGTGCTGGGGGCTGCCTCTGGCTCTTTTGGCACCACAGTCTTTGGACACTAGACCTTGGTATGGCTGCTTACAGTACCAGAAATGATTTTTGTGTGGTCTGTGTTTCTTTGTGTCATTAAATCTTGATATGATGTTTTCAGTATGTGTATCTATCCAATTGTCTAAACCTAAGTCCCATACCTACTTCATAACTGCACAGTAAGGAGGAAAGAAAGTATTAATATTAAGGATATTCACCTTCTGTGGTGGGGATCCTACCAAGCTTCAAAAGGAGGGAAATTCCCCAAATAAAGGAAGTAAGTTCAGATGTTGAGTAGTTCAATGAGTCCACTATAATTCCTCAGCCTTTGTGACAATCCGTGACCTTCTCCATGTCCTTTCATGGCTTATTTGAAGTGGTTTGTCCCATCTCTATTCACCTAGTTAATTCTTGCTCGTGTTCTAATAATATAAGCACAGGTGTTTTTGCCTGAAGGAAGTCTTCCTGGCAGGATAGGTTGGGATTTGTCTTACTATTAGCCCTTTGAACATATTTATGCCTTATCCCTTAGGGTATTTTATTGTGTTCCTGTTTAGGTATTGGTGTCTGCCTCTCATTTGTAAACTCCCTTTAAGCAGGCATCTTTGCATTCCAGTGCCTAGCATGGGGTGTTAGGCTTATCAAATATATCCAGTGAATTCATTCATTTGTTTATTAACTGTTGAATTGAATGGAACTAAAGTGCCAAAGATTACACAGGTGACCAGTGGCAGAGGTGGAGTAAAGCCCAAGTCTCTTGACTTCAGTGTTTCAAGAATGACGGAAACAAAAAGACATCCCTTCTTCCCTCTCATTTCCCCCTCTTGTACCCTAATCCTTATTTATTTCTCTCCATGGTTGTGCTTCTGCCAGTCTTCATCATTCCCAGTGAATTTCTTTCCCAACCATTGCCATGGCAAATAGTTTAAGGAACCCAGAGCTGTTGATTTGTAAACTGTGGTCCTGCCAGGTCAGGGGAAGCATGAAGACCCTGGATATGGAATGGGCAAATGCAGAGAACTTTTTTTTTTTTTTTGGGAAAATATGGTCATGAGTAATTATGCCAGGAATCAAATTAGGTTTCCTTGGCGCAGAAGGTCTAACAGATCAATGCTTCGGCCCATGAGCCCTCTGGCCAAGAAGTGCATGCATTTTTAAGAGGAACATAAACACAGCTCACGTTGGTAATATAGCAACTCGGGTGGATGGATTTATAATTCAGCAGAAGGTTGGTCCCTGGGTAGAAATGTGGGCCGAGGGCCAGGAGGACCCTGGTTCAGTTTCCAGTTAAGTCATCTCTGTTTATTTCTCACAAAATACAGATTTAAAAAAAAATCTGAAATTAAAACGTCATGCTTAAAACACTCTACAGTAAACAGAGGCCCTAAAAAAAGAGCTGTTGCCAGCATCACTTTTTGTTAAAGCTGTATCCAATTTATAGTTTATTTTATACCTGGGATACAGAATGCTGTGCAGAGTGCTACAGAAGTCACCCCACATCTGGGCAGGATTGCTCAGATGTTTTGGCAGGCCTTCTCCCTGGATGGGATACCCACAAGTTTGGGGGTTGGCTGTAGGCATTGATGGACCCATGTGGACAGGCACACAGGGCATTAGAAAAAAGTGCAGGCATCTACAACCCACTCATTTCTGCTGCACTCAATAAGTCTGCAGATTTTACCTTTTGAGTATTTCTTAAATCTCTCCTTCCTTTCCATCTCCTCCCCGTCCTAGTCACCACGCTATCACGGGGACACGTGATAGAGATGGGACAAACCACTTCAAATAAGCCATGAAGAGAGAGACCTGAGTGGTCTCTCTGCGTCCACTAGTGCCTGTCTCTAGTCAGGCTGAACCATTTCACTTCTACCACCCCATCTGCTTCAGATCCACCAGTGGCCCCCCCATTGCTCTGAAGATAGAGGTGAAAATTCTTACCGTGGCCTAAGCCCTTATGATCTGGCCCCATCCAGCTCTCCAGCTTGGCCTGCTCTCTGTAGAGCAGCCACATGACCTTGTGCCATGTCCCTCCTGCCCAAGGACACCCTTGAGCTATTTCCTCTGCTTGGGAAGCTCCCCACTTTCCCCATGCTCTTCACTGGGTTGATGCCCACCTACCCTTCAAATTTCAGTGCAGAGATCACTTCCTTAGAAAATCCTCCCTTACCCTGCACCCCCTGGAGTCCCCTTGTTCTGTATACTCACAATACTGCGAGGGCATTCTTCTCCTTTTTAGCATTTATCACACTTGAACTGATGCATTTATTTCTGTGATTATTTGAAGAATCTTTCTGTCTCCACTAACAATAATGGAAACTTGTCTTGAGGACTTACTGCATACCTGGAAGTTTCTAAGTTGTGTCAATGTATTAACATATCTCATCCTCACAAAAACTGAGAAAGTATTTCCTATGACTACCCTCCCTGAGAGCTTAAGTAACTTTCTCACAGTCACGCAGCCGGTTAAACACAGAGTTGGGATTCAAGCCAGACAGGCTGACCCCAAGCTGTACATATTTAATCATGCCGTGTTACCTTCCTACTAGGTCGATGTTTCTCAATCTTTGCTTTGTGATTTCCCTTCACTTCCCAGGGCCAAAGAGCCTTTTTAAAGATATGGTTTACTAATCCTTCCCCCATGAAATTTTACTACCACAGATATTATGTTGTGATTGCCAGAGTAATGCCCCCTCTCCTCCCCTCTACCAACACATCCACATCCTAAACCCTGAAACCTGTGAATATGTTATGTCACATGTGACAATGTTATGCTATATGTCAAGGGGATTGAAGGCTGCAGATGGAATCCAGGTTGCTAATCAGATGACCTTGTGATAGGAAGATTAATCTAGATCACCTAGGTGGACCCAATGTGATCACAAGTGTCCTTGTAAGTGGAAGAGGAGGCAGGAGAGTCAGTGTTAGAGAGATGCAGTGTAAGAAAGACTCCACCAGCCATTGTTGGCTTTGAAGATGAAGGAAGATACCATGAGCCAAGGAACGTGGGAAGCCTCCAGACACTGGGAAAGGCAAGGAAACAGACCCTCCCCTAGAGGATCCATTTGGTTAGGCTGATAGAAGCACCAGCAGAGAGGGTCTTGGGAATGTTGGCTCTGGGGTGTGCCGTGAGCACAGTGGTGGGCAAATGGCCTTTGACTGCTTGTGGTCTTGGTGGTAACTGGGTGAAGGAGCTTCACATCTAAGGAAAAGGAATCAAGATCTACTGTGAACTGGGTCAAACTTCTTGGCTTATCAATAATCAAGCTTCCCAAGGACCAGCTTCCTTTTATCCATTGTCTTTACAGAACCCATGCAGAGTCAGTATTTTAACTCCCATTATTTAGATGAGGAGGCTCAGAGAAGCCAAGTATCTTGCTCTAAATCTCTTTACAAAAATTTTCTAGGCACTCCAAACCTAGAGAAGAAATGCTTTCCAACTCATTGTTATTCTTTTTAGCACTTCACAAATCTCTAAGACTTGAGTTTAAAAAGTCTTTTTAAATTTTTTTTTATTTCAGCATATTATGGGGGTACAAATGTTTAGGTTACATATATTGCCCTTGCCCCACCCGAGTCAGAGCTTCAAGCGTCTCCATTCC
>CAUYRT010080521.1:0-15246 GCA_963574885.1 Lepilemur ruficaudatus
GCATGCCTGTAGTCCCAGCTACTTGGGAGGCTGAGGCAGAAGGATTGCTTGAGCCCAGGAGTTTGAGGTTGCTGTGATCTAGGCTGATGCCATGGCACTCACTCTAGCCTGGGCAACAAAGCGAGACTCTGTCTCAAAAAAAAAAAAAAAAATATATATATATATATATATATATATATAATAGACTTTTCACATGTTCTACGGGAAAAATAAAATTGCTCATCAGTTGTCAATGAGAAACACAAACAAAAGGCCACAGAGATGGAGAGTCAGTGCTAATCCCCCAGAAGCCAGGCACAAGCAAGCCCTGGATTCTGGAGCCTGGCCACTGGTGGGCACAGTGGTCAGTCACACCATACGGCCATCTGCCTACAGCACCAGCCAATTCAGAAAAAACAGTAGGAGGTAACTGACAAACAGGCATTTAAAAAAAAAAAAATTCCATCTTTAGAAAACGCGTATCTGATAAAATACTAGTATGCAGAATGTATAAAGAATTAGAATTCAGGCTGGGCATGGTGGCTCACACCTGTAATTCCAGCACTTTAGGAGGCCAAGGTGGAAGGATCGCTTGAACCCAGGAGTTCAAGACCAGCATGGACAGTAGCAAGACCCCATCTCTACAAAAAAAAAAATTAGCTGAGCATGATGACACATCCCTGTAGTCCCAGCTACTTGGGAAGCTGAGGCAGGAGGATCGCTTGAGCCCAGGAGTTTGAGGTAACAGTAAGCCGCTACACTCCAGCCTGAAAAACAGAGTGAGACTCTGTCTCTTAAAAAAAAATTTCAGAACTCAATAATTCAATAATAAGAAAACAACCCCAGTAATTAAAAACATGGCCAAGAAATTTGAACAGACACTTCACCAAAGAAGATATATGGATAAAAAAAAAGAAGAAGAAGAAGAAGATATAAGGATGGTAAATATGCATGTGAAAAGATGCTTATTGCCAGTCATTAGGGAAATACAAACTAAAACCACAATTAGACACCACTAAAATTTGTTTTTAAATGTTTAACTGACAAATACTAAGTGTTGATAAGGGATACAGGACAACCAAAACTCTCATACATTGTTGGTGGGTTGCAAAATGATAGTCACTTTGAAAAAGATGGTTTTTTAAAAGAGATATGTGTGTGTGTGTGTGTGTGTGTGTGTAAAGTTAGCTATACAACCTAGCAATCCCAATCCTAGATATTTACCCAATAGAAATGAAAATACCTATCCACACAAAAAAACCTGCATACAAATGTCTATAGCAGCTTTATTCATACTCCCCCCCAAACTGGAAACAACCCAAATGTCCACTGATAGGAAACAGATGATTGAGTTGTGGCACTTCCGTAAGATGGAATACTACTCAGCAATACAAAGGAACTACTGATACCTGCATCGGTATGAGTGACTCTCAGATGCAATATGCTAACCGAAAGAAGCTAGATTCAGAAGGCTACATACTATACGATTTCATTTATATAACATTCTGTAATAGAAAAGACAAAACTATCAGGACAAAAAGCAGATCAGTGGTTGTTAGGAGTGGGAGGAGGGGACTGATTACAAAGGAGCATGAGGAAGCTTTGGGATGATGAAAATGCTCTGTATCTTGATTGTGATGGTGGTTATATGACTATATGTGTTTGTCAAAATTCACAGAATTGTATACCTTACAATGGACAGTTTTGCTCTTAATATATGTAAATTATTCCTCAATAAACCAGACTTTATTTAAAATTTCAGAAATATTGAAATTTGGAATTAATTCGTTGTCCGTATTCTCACATCTCTACCTAAATGACCAGTTGGTGGATCCCTAGGATGAGTGATTTCTTTTGGTAGTCAGCTTTCTCTCCAGAAACCTATGCTTTTTCTCATCCATTCGACAGGCAAACTATCACGTGGCTCTTCTCTACTCCTTCCCCATTCCACCTTCAAACCCTTACTGTCTTTCTGCCATCTAATTCATCCCTCTGTTCCCCTCTGAGCCCTACACCTCACCAAAGAGTGTTCCAGTGTTACTTATTGCCTGTATCTCAGTCTCTTTTTGGCTAAATATCTTTTCCTACCATTGGTAGCACCGTCCCTTTGCCACAATTTTTTCTTCAGCAAACCTGATTGCCTCATAATTTGTTGGGTAGAGAGAGGTTTTTGGTCTTGCAGTGGATAGTCTTGAATCTAGCTGTGGCTGGAGTCAAAGGCTTTTCCCTCCTCTGCCAGCAGTATGTCACTGAGCCCCTTCTCTACCCCCAAACCTAGTCTACCAGCTGCCAACTAGCACTCCAGTTTGCCAGTGACAGCAATGGCAGTAAAGGTGGGGGAAAGAAGTTATAATCCTGTGGCTGTGTGTTAAGAAACTGTATTTTGGAACCCTCAAGTATTCTTGGTCACATAGGCACTGGTTCTGTCTCTCTAGAGATTTAATTCCATTCACCCTTGGATATATTCCTGGAGAAACATTTACACAGTAATATGTGCTGCGCCACTTAAAATTGTTAATTGGAGATTGAATTACTTGTCAGCTTTTAAAAATGTAGTCGTCTCAGGTCAGGGAGGAGGATGTTAGCAGCACTGAGTAGATGAGCTATTGCATTTTTTTCTTCCCTTTCCTCTCCCCTTCCCTTTTCCTCTCTCTCATCCTTCCTCCTTTTGTCCGTATTTTACCACTTTTTCCCTACTCCCACTATTCTTTCTCGTATCTGCCCTCTCTTTCTGCTTTAGCAAAACCTTTATCAATAACCTGGCATATCCCAGAGTGACTTTAATATCTAGAATCATGGATGAAATCCAGTGATGACAATTGCTCAGTAAATTTACAAAACCCCTCTTCATATCCTCTTGAGAATGGAAATATCCTAATGAGAAGGAGGATCATGTGAGGACTCAGCTTGTATAGCCTAATTTTTAGATGCAGGAGGAATGTTGTACTCCCTGCTTCTTTAAATAGAAGATGCCCTGACCCACCGAGGATTGTTTAAGAAGAGGGGAAAGCAGCGGTAGATTTCATTTTCTATTCCATCATCAATATGCATCATTATTTTTCACATCTTCAGCACATGATTGCAAATATTTGCCTATAAGTCTAAGGTTCTGCAACACTGTGTATCAGGACAAAAGCAATTTCTTAAAAATTGAGCTAAGTTGCATCTATGAAACTTGGAAATCTCAATGCCTGTGCTGACAAATATCCTGACAAGTAAATACTATACTCATTCAGTATTACACAGTGATTTCATTTGCACAAAACCTCACAATGCTCTGCCACTTCAGTCAAACGTCTGGAGCACTGGGGAAAGGAAGAACGTGTTTATCTTGATCTCCAAAAAGGGATTTAAGGGAGAGAGCAGGCGGTATATTAGACTGTTTTCATTGCCTGTCAGCTGTGGTAAACCCGAGCTGTCTGCAGTGTCTCTAGATAAGCAGCAGCAGCAGCAGAGGCCTTAGCATGTATGTCTGACTGCATTCATTTGTGCTTCTTATGTATCTCAACATTTCTAAAGGCTGCGTAGCATCTTTGGTAGAGCCTTTAACAATCATGTCTCTGCTAATCACTGGCTTTTATGTGGTGCCCTTAGTGCTCAGGTCTTCCAGCTGCAGTGAATGAGGTGCTGGATGAGGCTTAAGTTTATATTAAGAATGGGTGAAGATCCTCTTTCCGCTCAGATTCAGCCCTTATTCAGTTCTGCCACGGTGGCACTCTTCAGCAGAGGACCCCAAGTTGGTGCCTGATCCTAATATTTCATGGTATTGCTTCTCCACTTAGACCTGGAGGGCAACGAAGTGGGTCCTCAGGAGAGCTTCCTCCATTTAAATGGCTCCTGTGTTTAAATGGTTATTGATGCTTGTTGGGAAGATAAATTAAAAGTTTGTATCATACAGTAGAAAATGTGAGAGCAATAATTTGGGAACTGAAACATGACAATCAACTTGACTAATATAGAAAAGCTTATGTTGAGGTTTAAAAGAATGATAAATAAAGCTCACCTGCTTGTTGAAAATATATTGATAAGAAGGCCGTTTACCCCAAGTTTTTCCATAGAAAGTTGGTAGGGAACATACTGAGGAATAAAACAATAGTTCTGTCTGTGTGGGCTCTTTTTCATCTTCCTAGATGCTGGTTAGGGTTTGTGTAACTTCCAGGATGATTGTTTCAGAGCTAGGCAGAATGGATTTTGTCCTAGCCCAGATTCTGCTTCCTTGGTTGGAGCTTTTGTTTTGAAGTATTCTAAAATCATTAAAACCACTTGAGTCAGCAACGACCCCTATAAATCAGGAGCTATTGTGTGTGCCCTCATTCTGCTGGTGCACACTCCAAACACGCGGTCATTGAAGATGAACTGGAGGGTATGCTTTCTCTTCACCGATTGATAAGTAGCCATGATTGTTAGCATTTGTTTGTGGTTAGTGGAGCAGATTTCGTTTCTGTGCCCGTCCCCACCCCACCCCCCACCTCCCAAGATAAGGCTGGTCAGAGAAAGGTATTTGGATACTCTGTTAGCCTATTCTATAATTTTTCTCTTTAATTTCTGAATTAAATGAATCTTTTCACATGACAAACATTTCTTTAGCTCAGAAATTAATGTTCTTGGTTGTATTAAGCCCGGGGTGGGTTTCTTGTGAACCCAGAGGAGAAGAAATTTAGAAATACCGTGCCTTTTCAGAACAATGCCAAAGCATCAAAACCTGAGTCTTAGCTTGTAAGGGGAAGACGTGCTAAGTTATCAAACTCTTGCTCCTACCAAGTTTGCCTCCCAGGATTTTGTAAAAATACGGGGTAGGATGGATAAGTGCAGAGAATCTCTGGGATATCCTGTTTCTGCATGCTCTTCGTCTTTGAAATGAGAGGGCAAAAGTGTCTGACCAGGGTGTGTTTAAACAGCTAAGCAGCTCTTGGTCTGCTTCAGTCCCTGTTTCTGGGCTTGATCCTTCATCCGTCCATTACTAGTTTTCGAGATGTGTGAGATTCTAAGTGGTTGGACATTATCAAGTACTAGAGATATGAAAGAAAATAGTGTTTCTGAGTAGAAAATGGCCCCAGTTCTCTCTTCTAGGCCAAGGAATACTTGGCTCCTGACATAGGTTGTGAATATCAGATATTCAGGGTCAGCACGCTGTCTCCTTTTTCATTCCTTTTTCCCCTTTCCAATTTTATTTTAATAATTAAAAATACTGCTGATCACACTGAATGACTTCTAGCAGAGAGGCAGTCTGTCCCAGAAGGACCAGTTGTGGGCCATCAGGTTTATGACGACCATAAAACCAGAGCGAGATCAGAGCATGGCCTCCCTGAGTGACAGGGTTTCTGCCTCCGCCAGGGTCCCCCATCCACTGACTGCTTTGGATATTTGTTTTGGTTTGGATTTTTTTGTTCTGTTTTGTTTCCTGATGCGTGTGTGAATGTGCATGTGTGCACACATTTAAAGATATAAATGAAACAGGTATGTAATGCCCTCTGCCTGTTAGAAAGACTAAAGCCATAAAAATAACAAACGGCGTGTATTTGCTAGAATGTCAAAGTTATGAGTTTATTTTGTAATGATGTGCTCCTGCCTTCATGAGGTAAACTGGCCGTGGCGGAGGTGTTATTAGTAATATGGACTCAGTGGAGCAGAAAGCCGAGTGACCGAGAGATCAGTGTATCAGTCAGAGAGAGGGCAAATGGAAAGAGACAGCAGGAGAATGAGAAAAGAGCCGCAGTGCCTGGGCTGAGATTAAAGACGGACTGGGAGGAGGATGGGAGCCAGTGGTCAGATACGGTCTCCCCTGTTCAGGGGGCTCCTTCAAAGGAGTCGCCAGCATGTTGCTCAGCTTGGTGCTGCCTGTAAAGGCTTGTTCTCTGTGCTTCCTTATCAAGGAAAACAGTAATCTGAGAGCAATTTTGCTTTCCGTATTCCTTTCAGAGAAGTCTCTTACGCCCTTCCTAGCTGAAGTTAAATGGAACCAGGGCCAGCTGGGTCACACTGGGGTTATTACTTTGTTCACCAACTTCCCCAGCCTTTGGAAGGTCTTGATGTGTAGGGGCTGACCTAGCATGTAGGGGAAACTCTCAAAGCTCCTAACAAGAAGGGGCAAAATGGGAATATACAGGTAGAATTTGCTGGCCCTTAATTTGTTAGGTTCTCCCCAGAGACTGAAAATTAATAAAAGTAAGGAAGAAATGTTGTGTTGTCGTTATTTTTTAAAGGAGATAGGAAGAGGAAAAAGAAAAGGTAAAATACAGTAAGCGCTCTACAACTGTTTAGAGCTCTCCAGGGCTACCATAGATGACTGGCAATTACTACACACTCAGCAGTTTGCAATAGTCAGTGATCAGGCTGCCCGGCTTCCATCTGCTGGGTCAGAAAACCTCCCTCCCTGAAAGAAATTATTAACCAATCTTCAAGGGAAAAAGAAACCCTACAATTTCCAAGTTCAAGAATATTTTTTTCTTCTTTAAAGGAAACTTTGTGGTTTCCAATTGCAGGTGCCCTTCAACCTTATAAGGGTTAAACTCCAGGGATACACTGGGGATTGAGGCCCTGAATCCCTGAATCCCTCCAGGCTTGGAAGGGAAGGAGGAGGGGAAGCGGGCTTGGGTATAAATCACAGCCCCTACACCCAGTACACAAAGAAGACTTGAGACTCAGGGGTTCGTGTATGTACCATGAGTTGCTTCAGGATTTTGCCAGCCTGAGGGCTTTTGTGTGGGGAACCAGCTTTAAAAATCAAATGCAAGGGAAAAAAAATAATCCTTTTTAAAAATGAGAAACCCAAGCCCCAACAGAGTTTCTTTAACTGAGACTTGTCACTAAAGATCGCTGAAAGTCAGGCATGTTACCTTTTTGTGTATATGCACAAAAAGACCTGCACGTGATAAGGTAGTCTGTGCCTCGGGGTCCCAGCCTCACTCACCACTGCAATTTCAGCTGAGTCGAAGTGTGCTATGCATATCTGTGGCGGCTAGTAGAGAGAGAGAGAGGCTTGCTGGTTTTTAAATTGCAATGGTGTATGAGATTATTAAAAGCCTTTTTTGTTTTCTGAGTTTTCTTCTTAGAAAGAAGGTTCAGATAGTCATTCAGAACAACCCACAGAGGCTGGGATTTCTGTCTTGTGGAGAAAAGAACCCATTTTAGTGAGAATTACAAAATAGGCTATTCCTTTATTTCTGTAGAGACAAATGGCTTTTCTCTTGCGCATTTCTCTAGGTCCTCGGGCGGGAGGTGTACACCTCCAATAACCAGCTTGGAGGCATCCAGATCATGCACAACAATGGGGTGACCCACTGCACCGTTTGTGATGACTTTGAAGGGGTTTTCACTGTCCTGCACTGGCTGTCCTACATGCCTAAGGTGAGCCCTTCCTACCCAGCACTGATACAGACTCAGAACCTGTCATTACCGCCACAGCTCCTTGCCTCTGTATTTGAGGTCTTGTCTTTATGGTGGAGGAATTTTTATGAAATACTTCTCTGAAAATTGATTTCTCTTCTACGTTTAAAATGCCTTTGGATTTCATTAGTTAGGCTTCTTTCTAATGTTTTCCAGCCACAGAAGTCTTCATGGCCCATCTAGGCTCAGATACCAGCATGTTAAGGCTTCCTCCTTATTGTGGGTTTTCTCCTTTGTATTAGCTGTCCGTCCCTCTAGGGAGCTGCCGAGAAAACATGGGCACACTGAAAGCAAGAGTCAAATGCACCACTTTGTGCCAGGCTCCTAAATGAGTCTTGAGACCTGTACATGTTCCTTAGAGCTTGGCAGGTAATTGGAATGCTTCTAGCTGATGATTGGGGCTAATGGGTACAATTCTGTATGTGACCCCCGCTGTCTCTGTCTATAGCTATTGTTGCTGAGTTGGAGTGTAGGACTGTTGTTCACTCTCTGCTGTGCTCTTTCTCTTCCAATCTCCTTTCAGAGCGTGCACAGTTCAGTTCCTCTTCTGAGCTCCAAGGATCCTATAGATAGAGTCATCGAGTTTGTTCCCACAAAGGCCCCGTATGATCCTCGATGGATGCTTGCAGGCCGCCCTCACCCAAGTATGTATATGTTTGAGGACCTTGTTGTACCCTGGCTCTCAAGCTTTTAGTCTTCCTTTCAATCACTCTCCAATTCCTGCACAATAGTATGTGACTAAGAAAACAGAGCTAAGTATCTAGAAATGAGAAATATCTGAAAAACAGCACTCTGAAGAAAAAAGTGGGGAAAACCCTTCATGAACAAATGAAAAATAAATGAAATGAGATTTACAAATCAACCATTGAGTCAAGCAGTGCAGTCACTATGACATTTCTTTTGTTTATTCTGTTATTAAAGCACTTAATTAATGAGTTCAAAGACATTAAGACAGTCCAATATAAGCCATAAAATCATGGAATTATATTAGCCAGGCACAGTGGCTCATGTCTGTAATCCTAACACTCTGGGAGGCTGAGGCGGGAGGATTGCTTGAGCCCAGGAGTTTGAAGCTGCAGTGAGCTATGATGATGCCACTACACTGTAGCTGAGGCGACAGAGGGAGATGCTCTCTCAAAAAAAAAAAAGACAAAAAAGAAAAATAGTCCCTATAATCATATGGAGATTAATCAAGTCAGTTTTAGGAAATGTTTTTGAGACCCTCAAATGTTGAGTGTGGGTTTACTCTTCTCAGCAGGTATTGCTGAGCACCCACCCTGCATGTGCCCTTCTTTTCTTTTGATAGAGGTCATAGTATTGGTACTTGCTTCAGTTATTAATGTGAGGTTACTTTGTAAGATCATTTATTCATAAAGCGATTGTCCAGGTCTTTAAATTATATACATATATAGAGCGAGAACAAGCCCTCCCTCCAGGCTTATCTAATCTATCCCTTTGTCTTTGGGTTGATTTTACCTCACTTAAAAATAACAGAAAAAAAAAACGGTAACTCCATGTAAGGCAAATGTAAGTTCTCATTTTTTTCATTTGTCAGTCCATTTGGCTGTTCCAGCAAACCTTACTTATCTGGAGGTTTTTTTTTTGGAGTCCCAAATCCTCCGGCTACATTTTTAATCTATTTTTTCTGTTTGTGTGAGGAAGTAAACGTTCTTTTTTGCATGTTTATTGCAACTATTTCAAAGAAAAGCTACATATAAAAGTAGAATGGATTGCAGAAGATATTTCATTCAATTTAAGAGTGACTGTGATTTTGCTAAAAGAGACAGAGGTCTTCATAAGGAAGCCTTAATAAACCTTTGTGGGTACCCACTGTAAGCCAGGTGGGACTGTAAAGCACTTCCATACTCATTATGTTATTTGAGCTTACTACCTCTCATAGATAATGAGAGGTAACCATTTTATAAGCTCAGAGAAGTTGAGTGAGTTGTGCCGGGTCACACAGCTATTCCTTAGGAGCTGGGGCATCCATCGTCTAAAGCCTAAGCTTAGATGTTGTAGAAAAACACCAGAAAAATGTTGATTATAGTTTATAATTTTACCTGTTGTCTTTAATGCCTTTTCTTATTAATCTTAATAAAACTAAATAGTTTTTCTTAAATAGCCAGAAAAATCACCATAGTAATCTTCCTCCCACCTCTTATTTTTATACTATGATTATGATAAGAACAATGAGCGTAAGATACCTATCAGCCTTAAAATCCAGGACTTTTCTGAGAATGCAGTGGGTCTCTTTGCTTCTAGATTCAGAACAAGACTCTGTGAGTGTTCTGGAAGATAAGAGGACCCATCTTAGCTGGCTTCTAAGTTCTGTATCTGAACTGGAAATAATATGCTCTTTTGGGACTGTGAAGCCCAACTACAATTGCCAGTGGTTCCCCTTCCCCTAATCAACATGTAAGGCAGGAGGGTTTTTAAAGAAGAAAACATTTCCATTGTGAAATTAATTCTGTAGTTTCAAATTATTGTTTTTTAAGTAAGAATCATAAAATGATCTGAGCATATACAGTTAAAATTTAAATATTCTGATGGACTTAGAAATTTGGTTTAGAAACTTCATCAAAATTTAAGCCCCTCTTACACGAGGTGAATAGAAATATGTGTGTGTGTAGGTGGGCATCATCCTGACTGTTATTAATGAGATCCACAGAACAAAATGAAATTTGCGATAAACTAAGTTTTCTGTTTTTTGGATAATATTTTTTCATCGACTCCCTAGTAATTCATCCTGCTGTCTATGTGCAGCTAACGCTCGCTCCCAAATCGAGTGACTTCAGATTTTAATTTAGTGGAAGCGTTAAAGAAAGCAGATGATTCCCTGTGATAAGTTAAAGCAGATATCTTCTAGGTGAAAAGTTAAAGTCATTTATTAGAGGAGATAGTGCTGTGATATTCTTCAAACTGACGCCCAACACGAGACCAGAATCTGAACGATCAGCTTTGCGCTCACGATAGAGAGATAATTTTGAAATGGATGATCACATTTTACACTGGGGCCACAGAGGCAAGGAATGTAGAACACAGTAATTACAAGTTTAGTCTTGATAAAACACTCTCCATCCTGTTTAAGTCAGCAGAGGTTAGCTTGCTTGGATCTCTACTTTTAATTGGTTTTGGACTTGGGTTTTTACGGGGTGGAGGGCCATGTTCAAATTAGAAGAATCACTGAGAAACCGTGAGCTGAGAGGGCAAACTAAGAAACAGTTATTTGCAGAAGCTTTTATGGGGCTTTGGTCAAACACTCATACCTGTGGAGTGAAACAAAAGTTTTTTTCTTAAACTAAAATGTTAAAAGTTGTGCCTCACCAGTCAAGGAAATTCCATGTGCCAGGGAGGTTAATGGTGTTAAATGTGTGCATGTTAACCATTATATTTTTACTTTCTGTCATGGCCTTTCTTATAGAAAGATTATACTTTGTGAGCTGTAAGTAAAGTAGATATATCTTGTTGCTTTTCTAACAAAGAAACTGAGTCTCTTTCCTCCCCCCACCCAAATTTGGGTCCTCATCTAATCATTAAAATACTTACCATTTGGCTGTTTTCAGCTTTTCATTAAAAGAAAATCAGTGAAATCAAACAAAATTATAAGGCAAGTTTTAAAATAGAAATAGACATCTTGAAAAAATCTTTAATGACTTGACTGCCTTTTGATAAATGTTGGTGGTGCCTTGAAAAAAGCCAAGTTATTTATTTAAAAGCATGCAAATTCTCTCTGCTAGCTGAACCCTATCGTTTAACAATAAATGATGCTTTTGCTGATAAATGATTCTTTTTATGCAGACTAGCAAATGAAATAGGGGATGATGTCTGAAGGCAGATGAACACTTAGCTGCCTAATGCTTATATCTATTGTAATATGGTTAAAAACAACAAACTCCCCAAAATAATCCCCCAAACCACCTTAGATTCATCAGTTCCAGCGCATCATCAATGGATTGACTGTCTTTATTCTCTTCGTTTTCCTTCTGTAGCCCATAAAGGTCAGTGGTTGAGTGGATTTTTTGACTATGGTTCTTTCTCGGAGATTATGCAGCCCTGGGCGCAGACCGTGGTGGTTGGTAGGGCCAGGTAAGCACTCTTTTGTTTCGGAAGCTCTTTTTCCTCTCAACTAAAAAAAAGAAAGGTTGGGGCCATGGCTATATAGATTTTTACCAATAACGCTCTTTTTGTCTAAACTTTCTAAGAATGTCGGATTATAGCCATGCCCAAGGCAGCATAGCTGGAGTGCTGGTTCCCAGAGGTCATTCTGTGTGTCACTTAATGATGCATTTAATCTGAAGGCTGATTTTGACAACATTTCATTTTTACAGTGCTGCAAGAAAAACTCTTTAGAGGCTGTAAAGCCCGACTACAACAGCCAGAGCCCACCAATGACTTCTCATCCCCCAAAGAGCATTTTCTCTCAGGAGTAGGTGAAAGTGAATCAGAGACTCATCTGCCTCTCTGTGTAACCAGAGAGAAGTTCTTCATGGCACCGAGATTATTTAAGTGACAAACATACTATATTGGATTATAATCAGATTTGAATTGTAAAAAAAAAAGGTTACCTAAAATAGGAATGAGTGAAATAAGCTGGAATAGGTTGCCGGGATACCCATATTTTTCAAGTGGGAAATTGAAGTTTCTATTAAATTTTAATACCCACTCTAAGAAGTGCTTCACTCAACAGCAAGCTCTGTGCAAAATAATCTGTAGCGCTTGTTATAACGAGCACCTGCCAACACTGATCTTAATCTGGTTCTGCACTGCAGAGACATGCTGCTGAGGGACCCGCATGTGGAGCTCACCTTCCTCTGGGGGCCATCAGTTTTCCTTATCTTGGTGAAAAGTGGCACCTGTTCAAGATTCTCAAACATGCCACATTGGGTTGAGATTTAGATTCTAGCCTTGAAAATAATTCTAGGCTTTGTGGTTCTCTCAGTACAGCAGGTCAGCAGGCCTCGTGCTGCCAGTGACAAGGAGCCATCAGATGGCAAATCCCGCAGATAGGGTCTTCCACTGTGACTCTGAATAGGAGTCAGGACTGGAGTCAGCTCAGACTGAAACTCAGAGACCAGCTGCCTATTTGCTTTCTAGGCTCAAGTCTTTTACCTCACGCCAGGCTTCTGGGTTCCAGTGAGAATTATTCTTTGTGCCTGGTAAAATTCCCACTGGGAATTCCCACTGGGGGGTGCAGGTGGGGGATGCACTCGAGCAAGAGCCCTCCTACCCAGGCTCCATCGGCCTGTTACACAGAGTCCTTAGATCACACTGGGACCAACTTTTTTGAGAATTTCTCTCTTATCTATTCTGCTTCAGTTTTCCTGTCTGTAAAAATCATGACAGATTTTAAGCCTCCAAAAGCCAAACTTTTGTTAAGGTTTTTAACCTTTAACCTTTCCATGGGAAATGAGGGAATAATACTTTATACCTATGATTAGAAGAATAGGGATTGCCCTGTGAACAAGATCAGTCAGGCTTGGCTTTGGTTAGCTCTGCTGTTGTTTATTGCAACACTCACTCTGACTTCCTCCTTTCTTTCCATCTGATGAGTTCTGGGCTTCTTACTCCAAACACATACACATGCTCACAAGTATATAAAACACAAATGGAGCTAGCTTCTTTCAAAAGCAATGGCATTTTGAGAAATAAATATAAATGTATTCTTCTGGGATTGTTACTGTAAGTGCTGCCAAAACTCATCTTTGGTATGTATGTTTGGAATATGTGTGCTATTGGCTGTAAATTGTCTTTTATTATTCCATGGCACCTTGTCCAGGGACACACTATAAAACAAGATGTAGCATCTTCATGTGCTAGCCTGATAAAATTTATATGAAGTATAATAGAAAACAGAAGTTGTTCTGAGCTGTTTTCAAGTTCAATAAATAACTGTAATACTCGGATAAAGATGTTCTTTATTAGGTCACATGGGCCCTAATATATAAGTTATAAGTTACCGATTTAGGGTGGCTTTTGCAATTACAAGTTTCCAGTTGGATTGTTAATCATTGTGAACAGAAATATTTCTAAACTCTCCTGTGTACCTCTTGCTCATTGTCTGGTTGTCTAGAGGGCTTTTGATTCTGATTCAGTGCAGGCAAGTGACAAGGGGGTGGGTGGTCTCCACTCAGGCCCCTGTCAGGCGTCTTGTGATGACAAGAATCCATTTCCCATAGCCAATTTAACAACCAAAGGCCATCCTTCATGGAAAAGTTTGTTATGGAGATGCTGTGGGGAATGAGAGACTATAACCCATCCCAGCCCAGCCCCAAGGAATGCAATGGTGAGGATGAAGATTGAATCACGTTTTCCTGAGTAAGGACTCACTCTATACCTTGCATCTTTCTTTCTTCCTTCCTTCTTTTCTTTCTTTCTCTCTCTCTCTCTCTCTCTCTCATTTTTCCCACATGGAGTACAGATGCAGAGGCTTTGATCTCCTAAACAGTTTTTTAGATTAACATAGCTTTGAGATTAAATATATACTTCCAACATGGATTTCACCAAGATTACTACTGAAAATTATCCCGGTCCCATTGCTCTTCTCCAGTGAAGGAGAAAGTTAAGGGCTTGTTTATCCACTTCCCTACTTTTGGCACATATTTTTCATCTTCCTAGTAACACACCTACACACTCCCCATCCACGTGCCCAACAGTAAGACCTATACCCTCAAATCTTATCTGGAACTATGTTATTAATATTTCATAAAAAACTACAGCCCCTATTCTAGCAAAGCCAGCACTGATTAAAAGTTACTGAAAGTTTTAGGTTCCTGCTACCTTTCAGACCACTTCTCACTATCTTCACCAAAGAGATGGTATAGAATGAACTAAGAAATTTCATTTGGCAGCCCCAGAAGTATGGGTATGGGTATGTGCTGGGCTGTTGAGTGTAAATGCAGAGGCTCCCCCAGTATAGCCCTTTAAATTTATCCTGTGTTGGAGCATTTCATAATAGGAGTGATGCTGAGGGTGGTTTCCCACCATATTTACAGAGTAAATACCAGATCTATGGAGTCTCACATTTAACTCCTGGAAGAGTCAAATTCCTCCCTGGTCTCTGTTTGTTTCTAGTTTTTCCCCCAATGTTCTGATGTGGGATTGGAAAGTAAATGACTAGCTATAATGTTGACATACGTTGAGTTCTTATGTGGCTCATTTTTTATCAGGCTAGGAGGAATACCTGTGGGAGTCGTTGCCGTAGAAACGCGAACAGTAGAACTAAGTATCCCAGCTGATCCTGCAAACCTGGATTCTGAAGCCAAGGTAGGTCACCTCGAGTACACTGCGCACCTGTGCTTAGAGCTTGCTTTCCTTCCTCGGTGCCTGTGGATATATCAGGAGCATTGCAAACCATCAGTTTTAGAGGGAAGGGCGTCAGCAGCTTTGAATGATTTCAGGCCACCGTGTGCTCACTTTTAAGGTGACTCTAGATGGACCACGAGCTAAATTCTGCTGAAAAATTAAATAGGCCTTTACAGTGGTCTTGTTGATGCTAGAAAACTCTACTTTTGTTGGGGAGGTGGTCTTACAGAAAGGCAGCTGAGGTAGTGCTGAGGGCTCTTGGGTCCCAGAGTCTCTGGGCACACACGTGGAAGAGCTACAACTAGAATTAATAATGAAGTCTGCCCTAACATCAAGCGTGAACACCACAGTCCATTTTTTCTAAAAGGGTGGATTACATTTTCACATCTAACACCATCCCGAGGCCAGGGAGGAGGCTATTCGGCAGTGTCACATCAAGTGCCTGTTGATTAACCACAGTACAGGAAAAGCTGTGCTAATAAGCACAGCGGTGAAAGGACTTGGAGACTATGTACAATTGACTAGCTTTGAAGAGCTGTGCAATGGAGCCATTTAAAGTCGCCTTTGAGAAGGCTAGAA
>CAUYRT010080526.1:0-13201 GCA_963574885.1 Lepilemur ruficaudatus
AAATGGAGTGTTGGTTGTACGTAGATACAGTTGGAGCCCTATGTATGTACTCTATGGACTACTTTGACAGAGTAGGTTTTTGAATGTAACAAGATAAGTCAACTTGAGTGGTAATATATTTTGGGAAATCAGCTCACTACAGATTGTGACTGTAAACATTGTACTGTAAACGTTTTGTAGTTTTCTCCCAATAAAATTTTAGGAAGAAAAAAAAATAATCCACCAGGACCAAGTGGGCTTCATCCCAGGGATGCAAGGATGTTTAACATACATAAATCACTAAATGAGATTCACCACATAAATGAAAGCAAAAACAAAATGCTATAATCCTCTTAATAGATGCAGAAAAACATTCAACAAAATCCAGCACCATTTCATGATAAAAAACCTCAACAAACAAGGCATAGAAGGAACATATATCAGAATAATAATATATCTGCCATATATGACAAACCCATAGCCAGCATCATACTGAATGGGGAAAAGTTGAAAGCATTCCCCCTAAGAAATGGAACAAGGCAAGAGTGTCCACTGTTACCACTTCTACTCAACATAGTGCTAGAAGTCCTAGCCAGAGTAATCAGACAAGAGAAGAATATAAATGGTATCAAATTCAGGAAAGAAGAGGTCAAGTTATTGCTCTTCACTGATCATATGATCTTGTATCTAGCAAACCCCATAAATTCTACCAAGAGTCTCCTAATAAATAAGTTTAGCAAAGTCTCACGATACATTATTAATGTACATAAATCAGCAGTATTTTTATATATCAATAACAGTCAAGCCAAGAGTCAAATCAAAGACTCAACACCATTCACAATAGCTACAGAAAAGAAAGACAAAAATAAAGGAAAACAGCATATGTAAGAATATACTTAACTAAGAAGGTAAAATATCTCTACAAGGAGAACTACAAAATTCTGAGGAAAGAAATCGTAGAGGATTCAAACAAATGTAAAAACATATTATGCTCATGGATAGGTAGAATAAACATTGTTAAAATGTCCATACTACCCAAAGTGATTTACAGATTCAATGCAATTTCCAGCGCATTACCAAAGTCATACTTCACACATCTAGGAAAAATAATTCTACACTTCATTTGGAACCAGAAAAGAGCCCAAGTAGCCAAAGCAATCTTAAGCAAAAGGAACAAATCTGGAGGCATAATGTTACCAGACTTGAAACCATACAGGGCTGTAGTAACCAAAATACCATAGAATTGGTACAAAAATAGAGACATAGAAGAGAAGCCAAATATAAAACCATCTACCCACAATCAACTGATCTTTAACAAAGTGGACAACAATACGCACTGGGGGAAAGAAGCACTATTTAATAAATGGTGCAAGGAAAATTGGACAGTCACACGCAGAAGAATGAAACAAGATCCGTATCTCTCACCACTCACAAATATTAATTCAAGACAGACAAAAGGCTTAGATCTAAGGAATGAAACCATAAGAACTCTAGAGGAAAATGTAAGTAAAACTCTTCTAGATATCAGCCTAGGCAAAGAATTTATGAAAAAGACCCCAATGGCAATCATGGTAACAACAAAGATTAATGAATGGGATTTTATTAAACTAAAAAACTTCTGCACAGGTAAGGAAACAACAGAGCAAACAGACAACCTACAGAATGGGAGAAAATATTCACAAGCTACACCTTGATAAAGGGCTAATAACCAGAATTTACAAAGAACTCAAGCAAATCAGTAAGAAAAAAACCCAAACAATTAAAAATGGGCAAAAGACATGAACAGAAGCTTCTCAAAAGAAGAAAGACAAATGGCCAATAAACACATGAAAAAATGTTCAATGTCACTAATCATCAGGGAAATGCAAATTAAATCCCCAATGAGATATCACGTTACCCCAGTTAGAATGACATTTATCAAAAAGTCCAGAAACAATAGATGCTGGCGTGGATGCAGAGAGAAAGGAATTCTTATATATTGTTGGTGGGACTGCAAATTAGTACAATTTCTATGGAAAACAGTATAGAGATTCCTCAGAGAACTACAAGTAGACATACCATTCAATCCAGCAATCCCACTATGGTGGTATTTACCCAAAGGAAAGACTTTTCATCCAAAAGACGCTGCACTTGAATGTTTACTTCCCTCTGTGCATATGTGTACTCATCGGTTAGTTCCAATTTAATAGTGAGTACATATGGGGTTTTTTTTCTATTCTTAAGATACTTCACTTAGGAGAATGGAACTATGTACTATGAATGCTGATGCATTCAAATAATTTATATTTTTCAAGCATTATGAGATCCATGTCCATGTGAAGAAGAGCAGTATGATTATGTATAAGAAATTACTTAGACTTCAGGAAAGACCAATGCTAAAAAAATATACATTTTAGACCAGTACACATTTTGCAATAATTCGTTCGTTTTCTCAGACTCTAAAGCCCACAGACATAGAAGTCTTAGTTTTTTGCCACATTAAAATAACCAGTGAGAAGCATCTAAGTCCACTTAGCCTATGCAAATGAGACAAAGTTCTGCCAAAAACAGTCTTTAAAATGTTCATTTCTCTTAACTCCAGTAAGCAAATTTTAAACAAGCAATGAATGGGTCTCAGATATTTTACCTTATTCATTAAAGATGCCACTGATTGTAAGATGTCCCATTACTATATGTACTGAGAGTGAATAAAAAAATACAGCCAATTAAACTATGAAAGAATGCTTTTTATCACTTAAAATTTTTATTTTATCTTTGTTGAAAAGCACTTTTAAGCTCACTTAGTTGATTTTTATAATATATATTATTGTACATACATTAAAAAGAAATAAATTGGTTAATACATCCCTAAACTTTCTTCATTTGCAGAGTTTGCATCTCCCAAATCAATTTTGACTAGGCATTTTCAATCTCTGTGCTTTTCCATACAAACTCATTCTCTGTGCCATCGCAAAGGTGATGGGGGTGCAGCAGCTCTACAAGGAGTGACCTCATATCATCTCCAAAATTTTCTTCTGAGCCACTGGCACCTATCCTGCAAGTTACTGTACAAATCCAGTCAAAAGCAATGACATCACAACTGTAGTCTGGCCAATAGCAAATATAAGATGTACCTTGACTTCAAAGTCATAATGATGTACATCTTGGGAACAATAAAATATAGTATAGAATCCTTAGAATCAATTCTGAAAAATAATTATCTAATTAATTATGAAATAGGTTTATCTTCCTAAGTAACTCATTGGTGTTGTTCTCAGTCTTCTGAGCCTCAAGGTAGGATATGGAACCTGCTTTTCATCTCCCTTCTCTGTCATCTATTAATAACTACATCCTTATCAATCCTTGCTTTTGCACTGTGCATTGGACTGGCTCCTTGCTGCTCAGTCCCATGTCTATATCCTCCTCCAGGCTTTAATCCACTTCAAACACTCGATAACTGCAGCTTCCTAACTGCCCTTCCCACCTGCAATCTCTCTGCAATCCAACCTATTAGGATTAATGACTTTCAAACCCTTCTTTCATCATTAATTCCTAGTTCAAACATTCCCACTAGCTCCACTTTTCCCATGGTTCAAACACTAAACTCCTTTGAAGGCCCCATAATCTGACCTCACTGTATTTATGAAACTTTATTTCCCACCCTCCTCTTCACACATCTGGCCTGATGTTTAGGCTGCCCTCCTCCCTATCTTTTACATCCACCAAATGCATTCCCAACACTGCATCTTTGATCAAGCCACCTCCCCCTCCACCTATCCACTTCTAATCTTTTTCCCTTGACAAAGTTTTTTCTGACTTTTCCAGGCCCTGTGGACTTCCTCTTCTTCCTTATTCCTGTTATGCTGATGGTGAATGTGTTTTGATTTTATACTGAATGTGCATTGTTTTTGTTTTTCCCTATAAGACTATCAGCTGAGAATCATCAAAAACAGAACACATCTTGGGGCTCAGTTATCTCCTGCTGAGTTAAAACCCAGTTCCTTTTTTATTTCATACTCCTCATGGTTATTTGCAAGGGTTACCCCCTGCTACGGTAGCCCCTCATCTTCGCCATCTCCAATCTCAGCCATCTGGCATCTTAAATCCATGCTCAATAATCACAAAGGTCAGCACCTCCATCATGCCCCCTTCCATGGCCACCAGCAGGCCTGATACGCTCCTGTGCAATACAGAATGCCCAAGGCTCACTCGTGTTGAGCACACTAAGCTGGTCTGTTAGCTTAGAAAGGAGGTGGCAGTTACAAGTAGCAAGGGGGCTTTCTGAGATATGGACTTGCATGGTGTCTAAGATGTCTTGGTTCTAAGATGCTTGTATCAGACAATCTCATGCTGACTTGGAAATTTAAAGGAAAAAAAAAAGCCTGTTAAAGCTCTACTTTAATGTGACTTGACCACTCAAACATTTTTTGCCCTGAACTTTGAGTATGAGAGAGTAATTTTTATAAGACTTCTCCCAAACAATGGTTATAGTATTTAAAAGACAAAATATGGTAGTGAGTTAAGAGTATAAACTCTGGAGCCAAATTGCCTCCATTGGAGTTCTAAAGCCATTGCTTATTAGTTGCGTGGCCTTTGGCAAGTGACTTTAAAGTCTCTGTGCCTTACTTTTCTCATCTGTAAAATGGGAATGATAACAATACTACTTATTTCATAGGATTGTTGTAGGATTAAATGAAAAATTTTTAGAGCAGTGCCTGGTAAAGAGTAAGTACTCAGAAAGCATTAGCTACCACTATCATTACCATTACCATCATGGTTTTTATTAATTTTTTATTAAAAACAAGTATTTATTGTTATTACCATTTACCACTAAAGGCATCTGCTGGCAGGCCTGCTTCTAACACAAGGCAAAGCCTGGCTTCTCTGACATTCTTTCTTTAACTGCTCATTAAGTATTACTTTTCCCTAACATCCTGTCATCAGCTTTCCTCTCTTCCACTGTAAAAGCTCTCCTTTGGGGACATTATTGAACAAGCTTCCCTTGTGAGTTCTAGACTTACAGTCTATGTTAAGAATCTAATGTGCCATCCTTTTCAGTTTCCCAGGCCTGGGCTCAGGCTGTTCCCTTCACCTAGAATCTCTTTCCCTTTTCCTCTGTTTGAACATAAACTCCCTTGGAAGCATTGCTTGTGCTCTTGTTAAAGTACTTTCTCTTTCCTGTAGACTCTCAAAGTTATATCAAATATTCTATATCACAGACCTTATCACATTGTATGATAGTTGTTTCTCTCTTTCTTGTTAAGAAACAGATTAAGTAAATATTTCCTATTATATTCATTTTTGTACCCCCAATGCCTAGCACAGTGCCAGACACAAAATATTTTTCTAATTGATTAATAGGCTTCTGAGCCCAGATGAGCCTTTACTAGGTGTTCTAAATACTTAACAGATTAACATTTCCATCTGTGGGGACTCCAAAAATGTATCGATAGATGCAATATAAAAGGAAGTAAGCAAAATATATATACAAAGATTACTGACTCCAATAGATATTAGTTTAGTGCCCAGAATATTACAAGAAATGAACTTGCATTTTTTTCCTGGCATTGTCGTATTTTCTACCCAATGAATGGAGCCCTCAGGCACTGGTCCTGCTGTCACTAATTGAAATGTGTTTTCCTGATATTCAGCTTGGGTTGTTTTGTTGATTCATGTAACACCTTGCTTAATTAAATAATACAAGTGCTCAGTTACATAAGAGCACCAAATTTCCACTTCACAATTCAAGAGGCCATCATGGAAGGAGCCACTCAGTGTCAGCTAATACTAAGTGACTGAATATACTGGCAGTACCAGTTGAAATAGAAAAATTCAAATTATTAGCCTCTCTAGCAGCTGCCTGCAGCTGTACAGTGGTGCAGTTCCATTTTACATTTGGGTGTTCTTTGGGTACATTGCAGCATTGTAGAGAAAAAGTATAACAACAAGCACAAAAACTTCCACATGGTGGGTTGGGCATGGTGGCTCACACCTGTAATCCCAGTGCTTTGGGAGGCTACCGTGAGGATCCCTTGAGGCCAGGAGTTCAAGACCAGCCTGGAAACACAGCAAGACCGTCTCTACAAAAAGTTAAAAAAAAATTAGCCAGGTGTGGTAGTGTACCGTCTGTACTACCATTTACTCAGGAGGTTGAGTCAGGAGGGTTGCTTGAGTCCAGGAATTCAAGGTTATACTGAACTATGATTGGGCCACTGCACTCCAGCCTGAGTGACACAGTGAGACCCTGTCTCTAAAAACTTCCACCTGGGGATGAAACAGCACAAATAAGCCAATAAGTCAAAATGCTAAATTGAAGTAAGATGATCAACCACTCTGATGTTATAAAACATGCACTAATACAGACATTATATTTACCTCTCCAAAACAGTTATAGTAGTTTCAGTTTTCAATACTTCACAACATCAAAGCAATGATTCCAAGGACAGAAAAAGTACTGAGCAGAGAACAGACTGCAGAGATTCAACTCTCAGCTCTTCCATCCTCTGTGGCTTTCCTACTTTTCTTAATCTCTCTAAGCCTCCTCTATGCATGATTAAGGAAAATCCTGCTACTCCTTAACACATTGTGCCCATGCTATATAGTGTTCAGTCACTCAAAGTGAATCCGAGAAGTACATACGAAACGTATATGCCAGGAACTCTACAAGCTACCTAGGATGTAAAATGAATAAGATACATCCTTCCCTCAAAGAGCTCACAGCCAAGTAGAGACCTAGCCAGGCCTCTCCTCCTGCCTCAGTGCAGTTAGCCCCTGCCCCATGCTTAATTTTGGTACTTGCTATAAGGTACTAAAGTATGTCCTCACACATCTGTGACTCCCATTAGATCATCAGGCCCTTGGAAGCAGAAGCCACATCTTCTTCATGTGTTGCATCCATGGTGTTTGGTTCCATCTCCCATCTCTGACCTCATCCCCAACTATTTTCCCTCTCCTTCGTTCCACTCCAGCCACACTGGCCTCTGTGCTGGTCCTCAATATGTCAAGGAAACACATGCCTCAGGGCCTTTGCACTTGCTGTTCCCTTTGCCTTGATCCACTCTTCTTGAGATACCTGCATTGCTAGCTCCCTTATATCCATCAGTTTTTGTTCAAGTGTTTCTTCTTAGTGAGACCTTCTCTGACAACTTTTTAAAACATCAAGTCCTGCACCACAGCATTTTCTACTACCCTGCCATGTCTTTTTCTCCATAACACACATCACTAATACAACCTGAATTCTCATCTTGCTTATTGTCTGTCTCACCCTGGCACCAAAATACAAGCTCCTAGAAGATAGGAATACTTATGTATATTCTGTTGTATACACAGCGTCTAAGATAGATCCTGGTACATACATAACAAGGGATTAATAAACATATGAGGAATAAACAAACTACAAACAAACAAACAAAAAAGCTCCAAAAACTAGCATAATATAATCTAGGCTCTCAAGGAAATGAAAATTTCTAGAGCTTGAAGGCAAAACTGGTAGGGAACATTTTGTTGGTTTGGCCATTACACATATTTCTCTGTCCTAACAGCATGCAGATTTCCTTTTAGGGGCTTCTCTGTCCTCTGCTATTTGAAGTCTTTGGGGATTATAAATTCAGGTGCCTGGTCTCCATCTAGGGCCAATTCTTCCACTAATTGTCCTGGCATAGCTGGGCTGAGG
The DNA here is from genome assembly GCA_963574885.1 of Lepilemur ruficaudatus. Lineage (NCBI taxonomy): Eukaryota > Metazoa > Chordata > Mammalia > Primates > Lepilemuridae > Lepilemur > Lepilemur ruficaudatus. The sequence goes on from CAUYRT010080526.1 coordinate 7,631, forward strand.
CCATCACACAGTCTCTTCCTATTTGTACCCTGAGTTGGCATTTATTCATCCGGACAGTGGCTTGCTCCTCAGTCTGCTCCTACTATGAGACCATTCCCCAGATGCCTCTCTCCTCACCCATGTGGTCTCTCCTTGGTTCCCATCCATTTCCAGGCCTAGTTCTCCAGGCTCTGATGAATGCAGTAAGCTACCACAGCCTTCCCAAAGTTTTCTGTCTTCTCTCAAGTCAGCCAAATCCATTTCTATTGCTTGTCCCCAAGGAATTCATGATACAACATGAAAAAGAAAATATTAATTTAAAGGAATATCTATTAAGTGACAAATAGGTTTCCTAATTTGGCTCAGAGGAGAATGGGAGTCCATGGGCTCCATGAAAGAGATGTGATCAGATCTAGTTTCTGAACAGCAGACAGGATCTGGATGGTTGGAGAAGGATGAGACTCTGAGGCAAGGGAAAAGAAAAATAAACCAACGTATTAAAAACCTCCTACTATGAGCCAGGTACACTGCTAGACACATTTCTCAAGATCTACAACTAGTAAGACAAAGGTGGAGCTTAAATTTGGGACAAGATCAAAGTGCGGTTTCAAGAGGGTTTAAGCAAGAGGTGGGTATAAGATCAAATGACTAACAGACGAACTGCTTAATTGCAGGGGTGCTAAATAAAGTTTGAGATTAAGTACGAGGTAGAATGAGATTAAGTGGTAGAATATCTAAATTTAAATCTTCAGGCTATGACTATTCATCTCTGACCATGACTCAGGAATGAAAGTGAAGCTAGAAACAAATTTAGTAAGAAACATAAATTTGAATATAAAATTTCAAATTTTCATCAGCCTTCACTCTGGAGGCTGTGTAGCATAACAGTTAAACACAAACATATCTGAGACTGATGGATTTCAGTTCAAATCCTGGCTTTGACATCAGAACAGATTTTGGGATTGTTAATTTATAAACTGTTTCATTTGTAATATAGGAATAAATATGGTACCAGCCCACGGCTTTTCAACTTCTTAAGAAATAGTAACAATCAATCCTATCATTAAAATGCAAGTGACATGCTTCAGAAAAAAGTTAAAAGACTCACAGAATTTTAGAAATCATTTAGTCCCACTCTATCACTCTACTAGTAAGGAAGGTATAGCCCAGAGAAGTGAAATGTCTTGCTCAAAGAGTCACAGCTAAGTGGCTGAGTGGCAGGGCCAGCCACGCAAAGCCTGTGTTTCTGGACACCCAGGAAGTAGGCATTCTGATATTTCACAATCTAATGAAGCTAGGACCAAAGGTTCATTTTTACTAAATACATCTTACTTAATAAGTATGTATTAAACATCTCCTACAGTCAAAGTCTCAAATACATTCTCCTCTCTGCCAGCCCTTTCTTACCACTTCCAGGAGCCCAGTGCCCTCAAACTGTTTTCTTTCTCCCCAACCCCATCAAACCTCAGCAATTTTTCCACAAGTGGAAACGACTGATTATAGTACCAATACGGTACTTATTATGTAACAGGCACACAAGAAATACTCATTGAATGACTTCACTCATTGAATGGCCTGTTCAAAAACAAAAATTCAAAAGGAATCAACTTGGAGTTGTGGCAAATTTGCATCAGGAAACTGACAGAGAAAACTTTTTTGGGAAGGAAGGAGTCTCCGCCAGGTACCTCTTAAATGCACAAGGCACAGGCATCAGCATACTCAGAATGCCTTGGGCAAGGCACCTGGCATCAGGAAAAGTGGCTAAATGTCGACTGTGGGATGTTTGCAACAACCTCAAGGAAAAGTCATCCAATATAGCCAGACAATTTTTAAATGTCACAGCGTTTTCTATTAAGTACTTTTATCAATAACCACAGGATCTTTATACAGTTTTAAATATCAGTTCAAAATGGCATATTTAGCCAAGTTACAATACATTATAAAAGGCATTGTAAAAAAAAAACAAGTTACAGACACATTAAAATTTAAAATGTACTGTACACATGTTAAACTCTCAGTGAGGCAGAAATAGATTTTTATGCTAGTCACTGAGGGATGGGTCTAGCCTACTTTCCACAAGGAACAGATTTCTGTAGAATACTTATAAAAGCTTGTGGTATACTCATTGAAAGAGAAAAAAAGTAAAATCTGCTTTTTTTCCAATCCAGACTTTTTTGTGCCCAAAGTGGATACTTAAGCTAAAAGTGAACTCACGGTACAACCACTGATGAACATAAGTCAAATTAAACGCAACTTATAAATATGCTCTAGTAATGAAATAAAATATAAGGAGTTTTATCTCAGCGGCTGGATTACAACAATGGCAAGAGAAACAACTGGTAGGAAATCCTCGGCTGAGCAGGAAGGATAACATAAGAGCCCTGGAAGAGAGACTAGGGGCCCGTGTGATGTCTGTTATTACCCAAGAAGCAGCCCCAGGGGCAGTTCATCTGCTATAAGGGCAGAGGGCCGATGGTCTGTGACGACAGAACCTACTGTGGGGTTACCCAAAGGAAAGGGAAAGGCATGTTGGGATTAAGTAAGAACATCTGTCTGGGCCCTACTCAAAAAATACATTGAAACACTCAAGTAGAAAAATGACACAGACTTCTGAGCACTGTCTAATTTCCAAAGTACATTGAACATCATTCCTCTTCTTAGGCAAAGGTAGAAGTATCCCCTATTTTCCCATCTCACAGACTTTACATCATTGCTATTTACAAAACAAAATGTAGAGAAAATGGTTTCCTAGATCTCCTTGGGCCCCTTAAGATATTCTCCACTGTAGCAGCAACTTATGTTGCTTTAGGAATGTGATTTGATAAGTGAAAGAAGCTGCCACAATTCTGGCGATGAGAAACCGTCTCCCGTTTGGAGAGCCCTTTGTAGTTTATAAAGCGCTTTCTTATGCATTCTTTCACACAAGCATCAGTACAATGGTATGCAACAGGCAGGACTACAGTACTACTGCTCTTCATAGGTGAGAGCTGTGTTTCAAACAAATTAATGGACTTGTTCAAGATCACACAGTTATTGAGTTGAAGAGCGAAGATTTAAGTACAAAGCTATCATCACTCTACCACAATACAGCATCTTAAACAAATTGTGCGCACATGACCTTCAAAACCCATAGAAACTATGCCAGAGGAATAAATAATTTTACATGAATAACATATCCCTGAAAGGTATAGCACCCACTTCATAGAGGATTAGGTCTTGGCGTTTATCAAGCCAAAGAAAGAATTTCACTTAAGGTTTTTGGTGCAGCTCACTCTATTTTTCAACTGATTCTGCCCATGCTACTATAATCAAGCACAATTCTATATACATAAAACTTTGATATTGAGTGACTGTCCCATATTGATTTCTCCTTTTAAGTCCACCCAGTAGTAAAAAATATCTTCATAAAGCAAAATATTAATTTTTGCTTACATTTTAAAAAATTCTAGTAACAGAATTCCTACTAGTGATTTACACACATATTAAACTATGTTAAGGGAAGACAAAGTCAATTTCAAACTTTTCCACTAGGGCTGAGATCATCTAACAGATTAAAAATCTTTACATGAAAGTAGAAAGGGACTAACTTCTACAGAGCAATTACTGCATGTCATTCTTTGTGCTGATGGTCATTATACATGTATGCATACATGTTTCTCCAGGAATCTTCACAATAACTTTATGAAGTATAAATTATAAAACTCATTAAATGGATAAGGAAACTGAGGATCAAGAGAGAGTTAAAAAGTAACTTCCCTATAGTTACCCACCTAATAAGCAGCACAGTTAACTTTTAAACTAAGCTCTATTAACACCAAAGAACCTGATTCTAACCACTTCATATGACAATATATATTGATTCAGCTTTTCCGTCTATAAGTTTATTTAAAGAAACCAAGATAAATGTTTTTCCCACATGAATCTCTACCAGCAGAGTACACTATAAGACCAAAGTTTAAATTAAGGATCTAGCAAGCTATGTGAAGTTGGAGAGAAGAATGTTCTTTGTATATGCATTTCCATCTTCACCTTTTACCTCTTGCTTTTATCTGATTTCTGTTTAACTCTTGGCGATGGATACTTGTGTCCTTGTTACCTTTACAATCAACCACACGCAAAAGATAAAAAGAATAAAAAGTGGTGCTGCATGGGCTGCTATTTTCCTAAACTAATATAGCATGAAACTAATAACTTGAGAGAATAGGGACTCATAAGTATAAATACTATTTCATTTTGGACATCATTTTTCTTAAAATCTCTTTCATATACACATAGGCAGAATCACCTAAAAGACTATTACACTTTTTAGGAAACTGAGGAAAAGGACCAGCAGGGACCCAGTGCCTTGACCCTCCCACGAGTCACTTGGCAAATGGGAATAAAGTTGTCAATGATTAAACACAGTTCCTAAGGCGAGAAACCAGATGTGTCCATAATTCCCCTCTCAAACTGGGGAACATACTGGACAAAACAGAAGTTGGGGAAATATTAAATAAATGTAAGTTTTACACAAAATGCTTGAAGGAATACAAACAAGGAAATGGTCTGAAGGCAGGTAGACTGGACTTCTTGCCAAGCCCAAGGAGACCGTAGACCCTACTCTGAATATGAATGCCCAGCACCCCCTAGTGGCTGGTGCATATTTATCAAATCTTTTTTAATAGGAGCAAGTATCAAACCTTTTTTCTAGAACTAAGACTGTAGATACAACTTACCTCTAACCATTTGAAATGGCTTGAAGGGACACCCATCTTTGCCTCACGCCACTAGAAACCTTGTTTCCCTAGTAACATACATATGTTAGACGTGGGGGTAAATAATGAAGATAAGAAGTATACGATCAGGGGGCTTCATGTCAGCTTTATCCTGGGGACCTCACCAGCTCTAGGGCTTCAGCTAAAGTCCTCTGCATCTACAGTGGCTGGACTTCATACTCATTTTAGCACCTCGAAATATAGAATCCTTACCATAAATCAATGCTAAAAAGCATTTTTCTTTGTTATCCAAAATATTAATAATAATCTGACAGAATGAGGCAACATGTCTATTTATATCATCAAATGGTGACATTTTATTTCCCCCAAAATCATTCATTTATGGATACTATTCCATTCATTCAGTTGACAAATATTGAGTTCCTACTATGTACCAGGCTTTATTCTAGGCACAGCAGTGGACAAAACAGAAAAAACAAAAATCCCTATTTTCATTGAGCTGACATCTTAGAGGGAGAAAGAAACAACCACATATTTAAAAACATAAATTGTTATGGGGGGGTATTTCTTTGATTTTAACAAGTTTAAGTAGGAAGATCAGGAAGAACATCAATGAAAAAGATTTTTAAATCTCTTTTAAAAAGTGAGCACTTGAAGCCGGGTGCGGTGGCTCACGCCTGTAATCCAAGCACTCTGGGAAGCCGAGGCGGGAGGATCACTCAAGGTCAGGAGTTCGAAAAGTGAGCACTTGAGCCATGCATATAATGGTGGAAGAACTGTCCGGGCCAAGGGAATAGCAAGCACGAAGGCCCTAAAGCAAGAACATAATTGGGTCTGCTCACGGATCATCAAAAGAGATAGGGTGCATGAGGAAGAG